>JAPWLS010000077.1:0-136911 GCA_028551675.1 Tineola bisselliella
GAGAGGGATCTTATATACCTACAAAAAGTGTATCCATTTGAAAATTGCCACGTGTACACTCAACTGTCACTTTTTCATATAATAGTGATAGCTAAAGTATTTTTGTTTTCTGCAGGATTGGGTGGTGTTGATGGTATGAAGTCGTCGCCAGGCGGTGTCGGGGGTGGAGGTCCTGGTACGCCGCGAGAAGACTCTGGATCTGGCATGGGTGATTATAATCTGGGTGGGTTTTTTGTTTGTTTTGTTAATATAGTCTGAAGTCCTGTTGTCTTTGGAACGTGCTTCAGCTTAACATTCGAACTCTGTCTGAGTTTGGTTCATTGTTCTGCTTGTTTTGAAGAGTCATTGTTGTCTCCAGGTTTCGGTGGACCCGGTGCTGATCAGAACGATCAGAACGAATTTTTATGCAATAGTGAATAATAATTGCTTTTCTGTTTTATTTTGTAGGGTAGTTTTGTGGTTTTTGCATCTACCCGCGTATATGTACTTTTTTTTCTTATTTGGTAACGTTCAGAGCACGAATCTAGAGTTGGGTGTAGGGTCTGAGCCCTTCCGGTTGTTCTATTGTGTTGCCAGCAGAAACTATTGACCAATCAGCGGTCGTGTTCTCAGAGATATGGTTGCAAGCCCGGGTTTTAGTTTAAAAAATATGTAATTTTATCCTATATTTATTGTTCAATGAATTGTCTTTATTATCTTATATAGGTAAATAAGAACAAGACTGGGGTTCAACACCAGTCAGATGTGTGTTGTGTCATGTACAGCGCCATCTATGTAAAATTATCAACAACTTTTAATGTTTTAATACCATTGCCTCGTTTCGTTGTAAAATGTATCTGTCATTCGGATTTTTTTTAATTATTGGCCTTGGTAACTTAACTGATTGCTAGTAATTTTTCTATTATTAACACTAGATTTACCAGCTTAAATATACCTATTTCTACCAAAACCAAAAAAGTATATATTTGTTACAAATATGTATAAAATAATATGAAATTCATAAAACTAATTCTTCGGTTATAAATTAAAGAAGATTAGAAGAATTAAAGAAAATTTTACAAGCAGTAGGAATTTTAATTTGATCTTGCAAGTCCGGTCATTTTGACTGAGCTGGTAAATCTAGTGTTAAAAACAGTTCATTGTTCAGTTTGTAATAACTATATTGAAACTCTGATATCTAATGAAATTGTTCCTGATTTCATGGTATGATGGCACTACATTCGTAGTTATGGCTTAAAGTGGTATAGCTTGAAAGTGATGCTTCTATGAAATTACTGGCAGGTCCTCGAGGTGGACTGTTGGCTTGAAGTTACAGGAAGTCGTAGGGAAGATTCTATGATTAAGGTTGTTTTTTATTCCTGAAAAAATCCCGTCTTAAAGAAGCCATGGTTTGTGTTGAAAGAAAAAACCTTTTTCATTGACTATTTTATTTGGACTGACGTTGATTTTTTTTAAATTAATAATATATACAATATAAAAAGAAGGTTGGATCGCTAATACATCAAGTTTTAATTGTAGCTTGATTTAAATATAAGGTAAATAAATGGGTTATTTATATTAAAATGAAAATGTAAATAATAAATGGGAAAATAATAAATAAATGGGTTATTTATATTTAAAAAAAGAAAAGCATGCTAGTGAAGTGCCATCATACGATGTCAATAGTAGTATTCGACTACTACTCTTAATCGATTATTCGATTACTACTTTTAATCGATTATTCGATCTGAGTGTAAATCGTGCAATATTGTAGAAGTGAAGTTGAATTTGACGCGGGGTTTCGGACACGAGCCGTTTATTTTTTTTTTTTGTAACTCGATTATTCATATGGACATATGGAAGTCAACGTTCGGGTAAGTTCGATTATCTTCGGCTTCATTCGGTTCGAGATTTTAAAGGTCTAATATCGTATTCAATCTAATTATATTTTTTTAAAATTAGCTCCCACTATGCTGGCCATGAAGGTCGTCTTCGTGTTGTACATTATACGTGTGCTTTAACACTAAACCTTCGGTAGGTTCTTGTATATCTATTCCAATCGCGCTCGGTCATAATGTCCGATAATTTATTTTATATAAAATGAATTTTTTTTTATTAAGTTTCGTTTCTGCTCCAATCGGATCCCAAATTTTTATTCCTCAAATATGAGGGACGAAGGCATATAGCAAAATGATAAAGTTCAATAAGTTATATTTTTATGATTATTATATTATTATGTAATTAACGCTGATAATAAAGTATAGTAATTGTTACTTGGAGTGTTGTTATAAATTTTTATGAAATTTAACACTAGGTTTACGGACGTTTTCTATATACCTACTTCTACTAAAACGCGTCAATTTGACGCATATCGTAGCGATAGGTATACCACATAGACAAGTTCAGTAATTGAACACTTTTAAAGAAAATAGACTTCAATATATATTTCCCTCGATCAATGAATAAAAGTCATACAAAGAGATAAAATAAAAATTTAAACAGTTTTTGGCAATTCTCTGATAAAAGTCAAAATGCGTCAAATTGACGCGTCCCGTAAACCTAGTGTTAATGAGCGTGTTACTTAAAATGTCTTCCATTGTGTATCTGTTAAGCCGCGTGTCCTGCTCCTGTTTGTTCGAAACATTACACAAAAACATTGAAACATTGGGGCGTGGCCGTACACAATGTTTTTGCTTTCCGTCGACCACGGAAAACAAAAAACATTGTGTATGAATACAAAAATGTGTACGGTCACGCCCCAATGTTTCGATGTTTTTGTCTAATGTTTCGAACAAACAGGAGCAGGAGACGCGGCTTTATAGTGACATTTTGTTATGTCTCCTTGACGTTTTATATCTGACACATTGACATTTTAAAATCAGCCACATTGACATTTTAGATTGTTTTTGACATGAGGTTCTACGTGTGAATTAAAATTTTATAATTTCTTATTGAATACTCGACATTGGCCGAATTGTCTTTAATAGATGTCTGAGGCCATTAATAAAAGGGGTCATTCAAGTATTATGTAAGCGCTTGAGGGGGGCGGGGGAGTCTGCTCTGCTTATTTTTGATGACATGGTGGGTGGGGGGGGGGGGTCGATATCGTGATTACGTCAGCAATATAGGTAATATGCATATAGGTACCAATGATTACGTAAGCGCGGGAGGGGGGGGGGGGAGAGAGGTTTGCTTACTTTTGCTGACAAGGGAAAGGGGGGGGGGGATAAATAATTGAAGAAGAATAACTATTTGATATTTATTTCTTTGACAATTTGATTTTTTGAGGTAGCTTGATAGCTTATTGGTTTGGACTTACACAAGAGTATCTTCACTAATTTGTATATAAATGATAAATTTTTATAGCCACTTGTAAATTTTTTTCGATCGCATTTAACGTGATGAAAAACGTTTTATTCGCCTTATGTATTGTGTTTCCGACGTTTCAATCTTTCCGATCGGCATTGTTACACGCGTCCCGAAGCCGTAGAAAAATAACTGTTTTAACCTCGTCGCTAGTGATATGCCTTAACGAAACAACGGTTGGGTGCGGACTGACGTTTATTTCAATGTTGGCCACATTGACATTTTGACATCTGTCTCTTTGACGTTTTAATCAGTGTTGCCAATAATTTCTTTCTCCATTACCCGTTGGAGTTCGTTGAGATACCCGAATTTACCCGAATGAATAAAAAGAAGCGCCAAATTCAAATTTGAAATAAAAAAACAAATTCATATCCATACAATTTTTTATTTAAATATTTACTATTAAATCACAGGATTTTTGTTAATTTACTTATTAGTATAAACTGGCTGATTCCTTATTCTGGCTATACCCGAAAATTCCCCATAATTGAAAATACCCACTGTCTTACCCGCAAGCGATAAATTTACCCGCATTTCGGGGAATTACCCGAGGATTAGCAACACTGGTTTTAATATCTGACACATTGATATTTTGACATCTGTTACTCATAAAATTGAATCGAATCTTTTCCGTTCGTCTTTCTTTTCCATATCAATAGTCGAGTCGCCTGCGTTTTGTATATTATTTCCAATTTAAATTAATTATATCTTATTATAAAATAATATAGCGCCGTGTCCTGTTGTCATAGTCGGGGTTGACACTTTGGGAATAGCTTAAAAATATAGTTCACTGTCAATGGTTTCTGAGATACGAAGATTGGACACAAACAAACTATGCACAATAATAACTAGAGATGTTCCGACTAGTCGGCCACTAGTCGGTAAAGCCGACTATCCGGCCACTATCGTAGTCGGCGACTAATCGGCAAAAAGCGCCGACTATCCGGCTTCTTACTTTGTGTCTATTTCTCAATAAAATGTATGTGTTACTTACTTGTAAAGAAAATATATTGATGACATTTATCAAACAAAATTAGTATCTTAATTAAAAAACAAATCAACATAATATTTAATGACATATATTGCAATTCTGCGTGATGATATTTGAAACTATCGTCAAACTAGTGAGCTGTAAAACTCAAAAAACTATTTTTGTTATTTATATTTGTCCACATGTCAGTAGTGACTGAAATTGCAGCGAATCAGCTGTAAACGAAGCGTCACGGGAATTCCCTAAACCGTAGTCGGCTTGGCCGATTAGTCGGCCGACTAGTCGGCTTATTTACAACCGACTAATCGGCTAGTCGGTCAAAGTCATAATCGGCACATCTCTAGTAATAACTTTAAATTGCGATTTTGTACATCCTATCATGTTAATATGACAAGACGATATATTTTATTGGTTTAAAATTAACGGAACTAATAGGGGAATACCCAAATCAATTCATTGATATGTATTATGTAATATTTCTTTTTTACGATTACTAGGTTTAAGACATTTATTGACTCAAAAATAATTAAAAAAATCGGTTGTCTGTAAAGTCGGTTTACTGACGATAGTTGAACGTGATAACGTCTTAAGAAAATACTGATGGAATGGTAGCATTTTTCAAAAGAAAATTTTAATTTCATTTGTTTAATAGATTTGTATGTATATAGAGAAGGAGGTAATTGGAAATCACAATGAAATTGATCAAGATCAAGATCACTTCAAGCCTTACATGGAACGCCTCAGAGCGAGGTAACGCCGCATGAGTCATGTTTTTTCGTGCGTGCAGCCGGCTCAATCGAATTATAAGACGTTGTCACGTCAAAAAAAATTCACTTAATTGAGATAACAATAACTATAAATAAACATATCGTACGTAGTATACTGACAACACCATCACAAGGCACTCAAACCCATTATGTGTTTACTACTAATTTCGATCGATTAAACCGATGAAGTAATAATCGAAATTGACAAGTATGACGTTGCAGTCGAATTTGTACGGTATTGTTGTTTTTTTTTCCATTTTAAGGCAAAGGGATCGAGCCTATACAGCCAGGTTTTTTGTATAGGAGATTTTTATTGAGTTTTTAAGTTTATATAAGACGGTTTTATAATAAAAAATAATATTTTAATATATTTTCAGTTTGGATATGTCGTAATGGTTTTTGGGTTTAGGGTATTCCCCGTTCTGGGTAGATTATTTTTCCAAGGTTTGTTTTGTTAAGAGATAATTTTTATTAAGTTCGATGTTCCTAGTTTTTAATTTTATTTTTTCTCTCTTTCGTTCTCTTGGCGAGAGAAAGAGAGGGGGGATATATATATATATATATTGTATGTATGTGTTTCTTTTTAATTTTCACAGAGTAAGAGTAGGGGTGTCCGGGTAGACACCCCGACGGTTACAGTTGTAGACTTTAACACATACCGTGGGTGATACGCTACGTTCACGCTTGTCGCCTGTCGGGTCCGGATTTTAATCGTATGTCGGCGCCGACACAAAATCGGTGTCGGACAAGTGTGAATAGTTTCATATAAAATACTTACCACTGGAACATCCGATTAAAATCCGGACCCGACAGGCGACAAGTGTGAACGGAGCAATAGCGTGGAGTGTTTTGTTTTTTCAAATGACGAATAGAGGGGGTTGAAGTGGGGTATAATATTATGCGTTTTCAATTAGCATAAAAACAATAGCTTGGGTTTTAATAAGTTTCTGAGTTTTAATAAGTTTTGGTAAGTTTTTTAAATGAACGCTCCACCCTAACAAAGTAAATTTTTATATAGAATTGTCGGTCATAATTTCATATACAGTATTATCTGTTTTTAGTCGAGTGTGGGGGTTTCTTGAACGCGACTTTTGTTTTTGTAGATGTCAAAAAGTTTTTGAATTCGGAATGATAGAGTTCGTTGTCTATGGTATTGTAAGTAGCGACTTTAAGGCTCGTATTCAGAAACTATGCTCGAGTGGAATTTGAAATTTCGATTATCAGCCAGTCGTACGAAATAAAATAGACCAATCACACGCTAGAAACATTGTTGACGTGATTTCTGGCCAATGATAATAATCCATTGCAACTGTCTACTGTCACCTAGCTGTCATTACGTTCTGTTATACGCATTTATAAGAAATCGTTTCAATAGTTACTTATTAATATATAAATAACTGAAAGAAAAAAATGCGAATTAATGTTTAAACTGGATATTTGTTATACAAGTACAGTATTACCCCGCTTTACGCGAACCCGTTATGCGTAGTTTCACTATAACGCGAAATTCAAATTTATTAAATTACGCGAAAGAGTGCGTATAAACATAATGTAGTCATTCAACTTCTCTATGGTCGCGGGAAATTCAGTTAACGCGATTTTTTCCGGGACGTATCCCTCGCGTAAAGCGGGGTATTACTGTATATGCAACATATTACTATTTTATTTTGATTACTGTCTAATGGTTGTCGTGTTTAAAGATTAATTATTTATTAGTAAATAATAAAGTAATGTTTGGGTAATCGTAGAATACGGGCCTGAAAGTATATGCACTTTACAATCGCAATTTAAATTAATTATTTGCGGCGTAATCTCTTGAATTAGTTAAATCGTGTTTCTAAATTGTAAAACAACAGAAATAAAGTTACGTATAGGGATTGAAAAAGAGGTCATTTCCTTACACGTTGCGTTCAAATTGGTAACTCGACCTACACGACCTGTACAAATAAAAATGTTCAAATGGATACAGATTGGACTTTGGACTGGAAGAAACAATTATTAGAAAGGGATAACTATATTCTTATCGTGTCGAAGTTGAGGCATGTGTGAAATGCTGCTGTGAGAGGGATCGTTGCTCTTTCTATCGCTTATATACCTACAAAAACTGTATCCATTTGAAGATCGCCGTGTGTACGACTTAAACAATGCATTTATACGCTATTTGGTTGCACAGAGAAAAAATACTTTTAAAAAAAAATCTCATTTTTTTATTTATCTCTTAATGCGGTTAACACGTCGGGTGTTTTAGTGTCTTGATTCGTTCCCGTCTAATTTGTTTGTTCAATTTAGTCTCGGTTATGAGTAGAACACAAAGTCGCGACCGGGTGTATTTACAATGTGGCCGGATATTGCAATCGATTATTTGCTAACATTTATTTTAAATTGATTTGTAACTTGACTTTTTGTTTGTATGATAATTTAGCAACCGGGTTTGTCTTTATCATCACGTAATTGCAACCGGTAAAATTTATGAAAAAAAAAAGATGTTACTTAATAATAGTTTTATATCTTATGTCAACATATTTATATTGTAACCGAATGAATTTACAAACGTTTGTATCGAACCCGGATGAATTAGTGAACGGACGAGTTATGAATCGGAGGGACGAATTTGGGACATTTATTTTGGGGGGTGTATGTGAATATAAATTTGTAAATTTAGCGAGATTTTAAATGTAGTTTTTATTTTATTTTTAAGAAAGGTTAATGTAGCCTGTCCATTATGAATTTTACTTATCAAGAATAATGACAACTAATTAAACATTCTAATACAAACGTCAGCTGAAACTTATTGAAAAAAGACTTATTCCACTTGTATCTTTTCTTGGGCAGTATCTGTCTTCCATAGTTTCCTGTGGGTGAGTTTTAAGTGGAGTAGTGATTTTTATGAAATGAACACGTTTCAGTCGACACAATATGCATTTAAAATTATATATGTTCTATAAAATTAACTCAAATTCCTCGTTTACTAGTTTGGTTGTTATTCTTGATGAGTGACTTTAAACGGCATTAATTTTGGGCCCGTCTTATTATTTTCTTTCATTAGTACACGTCTCTATACTGGCTTTACATGTTTCTCACTTCTACAACGTTTGATAACAAATACAGAAACTCTGTTAGAATAGAAAATGCGGTGTGTGCAGTAAATTAAGAGATTTTATCCATGTTTCGAGCCATGTGGATGTGTCGAGACTGAAATGTTGGTAATTGAAAAGTTAGTAAGTACTTTAAGTATGTTAAGGGTAGTTTTGTTTACTTCTAAAAAATTACACAACCTCTGTCTCGCCACGTTCACGATGTATGCGTCTCGAAATGTCGGATCATAAATTTCTTTAATATTAGTTAAAGCTGTCTGCATTAATAACATGAATCTGATAATGCAATCCAGTGTGGTTAGTAGAAATTTATTATTATTAAGGGTATTGTTTGGGAGGTTGCGTGTCGATGGAAAAAATAAGCGGGCTCACGATTTTTTATTGTAAATTTTTGCAGCGTTTTTATTATTATTATTGAATAGTGTCTATTTTGTAATCGTAAGGGTGTTTTTTTTATTATTATAATAAATTAAATAGTTAATGTAAGTTTTATTTTAGCGAATTGAAATAACGAAAAAGTTGAGACAGTAATACAAGGCTCATTTGTCTGAGGATTCCTTTCTCGTATATATCGCGTTAGTTGACACTCGTTTGTTTTTTTCTACACAGTGTGCCTTAAATAAATAAATAAACCAAATTCTCACCGATATGAAATTGGAAAACAAAACAAACGTGTATTGAAAGTAATTTTTGTATGATTTAATTTTTATAAAAAAGATAAAACTTATACAGTTGTCTCCTATTGTTTTAATGATATTTATGTGTAATTAATGTTTATTTAATTATTTTTTTCTATTCTTGTTAAATACATGTCGTATTTTTAGCACAATTTTTTGTCCTTACATAGAAACGTGTATAGCATTTATTCAAATAAGATCTATTCGAACTTTCTTCAACAAAAATGTTTATCGTTTATTTTTCATCCGGCTGTATAGTAACTAACTGTAGTGTTCACGTGGTATATACGAATCTGTATTTAAAAAAATCTATTATACTGTGATGCGAAATAGCAAATCATGTTTCGAAGGTCGACTTACTTGGGATGTTTGAGCGCGATGAAGACACGTGGCAATACATTTTTTAAACTTGGGATTTATAGCTACAATACATGATTTTGCAACCGGGTCTTTTTATATCTGATGATTATTGCAACCGGGTAAATTTATATTCCATGAATATTGCAACCGGATGAATTTACAATTGTGTATTGTTATATATTGTTGCAATATTTTGCTTTATGCTATAGTTTGATCAGGTGTAACGCAACCCATGGAAGTCGCGCCTTTATTAAATAAATAAAAATAAAAGAAATTGATTTATTTTTTATTTTATAGTGTGAGGTTGTATGTTTTATTATATAAGAATATTTTATTTTATTCTCTTTATTTTTTTTGCGAAGAATTAGGTAAATAAAATATTTTTTAATTAATATAATGTTTATATAATTAAATTAAATAAAAATAGTTATTATATTGATGTGGTTGTTTTATTTAAGTTTTTTTATAGTAAGCAAGTATGACTATGTGTGTGGTCTAATGCTGGCTGACGGACAGTATCCAGGAATGGAAAAGAAAGATACTCACTATGGTCTATGATGAGTTGATTCCTCCCTTGATTATGATGAAACCCAGATCGCATTGATGCACAATTTAATGTCGGCTTAGTCCCCAGAGTGCGCTGTCGTCAGGACGAATTAAGGTGGCGTGGGAGCATTCTTTGCCAGCAAAATAAATAAATAAAAAATAGGGGTTTGGTAAAACTTATGTGAAATAATAAAGTTGATTAAAATGGATTTAAAAATGTATCACAATGCATTGTGGCAATCAAAAGATCAGAAGAAACAAGAAAGATGACATTGACAGACTAAACGTCAAAACCTCAAATCTTCTTAAATAAGTATTTTCGGCTTGTAGAGTCGACCGCCACAGGGTAAAGTTTCACCTTATGTCAGGCTAGAGTGCGGTTTTTTAAATGTCAAAAGTTGGCGTACAATGCGAACCTGTTGGTGATGTGTGGAACTAAAAACGCGCTTGGCAACGTGTATAAATTTTACAAGCCACGTTTTAATATATTTCAAAATGTACGTGTATGGTGTTGACCATACAAAAATGGATGAATTTGATATTCTTACGCAGAGTCGTTCAGCCATCAAGAAACTAGCATTAAGATAACTATTGTTTTAATGGTTTATTTCTTCTTTCTATATACAGGCAGTCCTCGAGTTACGTCAAACAATTTTTTGACACTATTCCGCAAGCATATGTCAATTGTTTTGATTCCCGGCATAGGAGAATTCACTTGCCGCGAAGTTTTGTTCCTCCAAACACGACTTCGTTGCAACCATTGGAACAAGGTTGCGTCTTTGAACCTAACCCTTGGGTTTTACACGTAAACATATGAAAAAATATGTCTCGACTTACGTTGCTTATTTCGAGAACCTAACACGACTGTCTGTATTATGCATTTAACTTTTAATCTATCGTCTTTCCTATTTCTTAAAATAAATAAAACTAATAATAAAGCGAAAAATCCCCACTAGGGGCTAATTAACCATCGTCAGTCTGACATGTCTTCCTTTGTAAAGGTTTAGTCATCAGTGTCTTTTAATGCCTAAGTCTAGATTAAAGAACACAGTTCACTCATGTAAGTTGTATTTATTATGAATAAATAATGACATATGGATATCAACTTACGGGTCGCGTGCAACGCTGCTCTGTAATCACGAACAAATAACATTAAATATTAAGACTGTACCGTTTGCAAAAAAAAGTTATTATTATTTTTAGTTTTAGTTGTAATTGTCTCTTTTTATAATAATAATAATAATAATAAATATTCACACTTTATACACATATACATAAAGAATTCACCAGTGGTTCCCACACTGTCCTGTGGGACCGATTAACTATGTAAATTGCTCACACTAGGTTAGGTAGAAAAGGTGGAGGGGAATTTCTGATAATATGATAAATATATTGGTTTAAACAGAATTACTATTACAACAGTATTGAATCCGATTTAAATCTTTCTATGACTGACACAGGAGGACTGTCTCAGTTTTGTCATAATTTCCAACGCCCAACAAAAAACATAATATACAATAAAATACCATGCATAATCTCGGAAATGCTTGACCTGGGCATCCATTCATGAGGAGAAACAACTAAACAACACCTGTTTACTCTAAATCAGCGGTTCTCAAACTTTATTGGCGAAGGAAAAAGCCTTAATATAATTATAAAAAACTGATTTATATGTAGGTATTTATGAATAATCATATTGCAATGTAATATTACGTAATATTTAGTTGGAATATTTAGATGTAACCTCATAATCTCCCTTTGGTAGGTATTTTTTGCAGTATTTTAGCCCTAGGGTTCCGCGGAGGTATTGTCGTCTCCCTTCCTTTTCGCTTGTCCCTAACTTTTAACTCACGTATGAAATGTCAACGTGACTGAATGAAATAATTCGAACGACTCGCTCAGACTCTACATTCACTTAAATAATAAACAACGTAAGTTATACAAATCAGTGCATTGTTTGTAGATAATTTTGTTAGTACTATTATTCATTCATTCATTTATTATTCACAAACACCTACGAAGATTTATAATCAAACAGAATCGACAATACCTTTTTACACACACCTCCCAAATTTACACCTTTGGAACAATGGAACAAATGGAAATTTGTGAACACAGTACCTAAATATGTGATCTAGGGTGATGATTTTAAAAATTTTTTAAAAATTCCTATTTACACTTATCCGAGTAACATGGATTTTTCATTTTATTTTTTTCAGTATTGGTATAACGTAGCCTATAGCCCCGTGCCCGCTTGACGTTGAGTTTCGGGACACCCTGTATATATATTATATATAATTTTTATATTCTAACAGTTTTGTTTTATATTATCTTTATATCTATGTCATATATCTAGTTTAGTAACCGGAGTACAGGTAGCACAGGTTTTCGAACCTAGTACAGGGGCCCTTGCTATATTTATGTACTTAAATTCTTTATTAATAAACTATTTTATTTTATTATAGTTATATGTACACGTGACGATTTTCAAATGGATACAGTTTTCGTAGGTATATAGGCGATAGAAAGAGAAGCGATCCCTCTCACAGAAGCATTTCACGCATGCCTCAACTTCGACACGATGAGAATATGGCTGTCCCTTTCTAATGATTGTTTCTTCCAGTGCAAAGTCCAATCTGTATCCATTTGAAGATTAGGATTTATTAAATAGTAAAATAAAATAGTTTTTTCTTTTTTTCCCATTTAACGACAACTCTGAATAACGACGTCGTTATTCAGAGTTTTTATTTTAATGAAATGCTAAATCTATGTAACAATTACTCTACATTGTCAACTATTAATTTCAAACCTCCGTTTAAATATGATTTAAATTACTTCAAAATATTCTTTGACAGCATTCACACGATTGAAACAAAAAAAAACAACTGTCAAATCTTACCGCCAAAATGTTAGCTTAAAAAACAGCAATGTTAGAAAAGCTGCGTATTATTTTCTACATATTATTAACATTATTAATTCCTTACCTATTACAGGAATACATATCCGCCATATTGATTTCGACAGTCAAGAAAGCGACCTCTTGCGGCGGTTGTTGTAATTAAATAAATAGGTTTATAGACATGCTTTGGGGATTATTTATTTTGTTCACCAATTGTCTTGGATGTGTTTTGACGGAAATTAGTTTACGTTACGGTGAGTAGTAATAGCGCTTTTCATGTTTTTTATCATGGACCTGGATCAGCGATTCTCAACATTTTCTTCGTGGCACATTAAGAAAAAATCAGTTTAAAAGTTATTTACGTGCTTATAATATACAGCGTAAAATAGTTTATGATAATAATTTTGTTAGTAAAATAAATTAATATGTACAATACAAAAACAACTAATTGTTAAGGGATTAATTACAATTTAATAATAAGAAGACTTTAATGAGAAAAACTTGATACATTTCTAAAATTAGAAGGCACACTTTGAGAAACACTGCTGTAGAGATTGTAATTGACGAGTTTCTTGTGGTCTTCTTCTCATCATACACCTTTCGGAAGCCATTGTAGAGTGTAACGATGAGCAGGCGCACGCCTTCAGTTTTTTTTTATTTTATTATTTACTTTTAGTAATTGGGCTCCAATAGAGCGCTTTTACTCATCAAAGCTGCTGTATACTGGCATTGTCCACTTACATACTAATGTCATAATAACATATAATAAATCTACTATGACGTAGAAGAATAGCTGCTGTATACTGGCATTGTCCACTTACATACTAATGTCATAATAACATATAATAAATCTACTATGATGTAGAAGAATAGCTGCTGTATACTGGCATTGTCCACTTACATACTAATGTCATAATAACATATAATAAATCTACTATGATGTAGAAGAATAGCTGCTGTATACTGGCATTGTCCACTTACATACTAATGTCATAATAACATATAATAAATCTACTATGATGTAGAAGAATAGCTGCTGTATAGGGGCATTGTCATACTATTATATACCTAAGAGTAAACATAAAATGACATTGGTTATGTCCAAGCTTTATTATCTATAAGATATTCATCTAACGTGTAATATGATTTTTTAATAAATATTAGTACTAATAAACTATTTTCATTTGATTTCAAATTCACTTAACAATTGTTTCAGTATATATTGTGGAAGCACAAGATGTAGAAATTCCCCAAAAAATAGCTAAATCATTGAAGAATATTGAGAATTCAAAACCGAATGTTAAAATAAGCGATGATATAGTTCTATTGGACAGAGATGACGATGAAGACGGTCATAGACAATGTGAGTTGACTATTTGTTTTTAATTTTTAAAAACCATCAACAAACATTGTGTCTAACTCAATGCTAAACATAATGTACTCCGTACTAGTTTTAACTTTAATGACGGTAGTCCAAAATATTAACAAGTTACGGGTTACCATTGATTTTATAAAACAATTTTTTACAATTTTTTTAACAAGCGGAACACCCGTGAAGTGACCTAGTCGCGTTTCGGGATTAGCTTGGAAGTAGCCGGGATAACGAGAGGAGTGTGCCCTGTTGATTTGGACAGAGCACATTCGTCTCCTCAAGCCATAGGTGTCTGTGGTAACAGTTGTCTATACTCATGGACCGCACTCTAGCTTAACATCAGGCGGAGTGTGGTCATATGCTGGGCTATCAATAAAAAAAAATCCTGCAGTGTGCGCGTCTCTATCACGTGGAGTTTCAATGATAATAGACCTAAGTTGGTCGCCATGGGAAACTGCAGACAGGGTTGCCAAGGAAGCTGGTGTTCCATTGGTGAGAAGCAAATTGGGCTCGCAGCAAGTGGTGGCAGCTCTAGACCGATACTTGGACTTCAGGAACGCGACAGACGCAACGTCATCAGCAGCCGCGCGTCGGGCACCACGCCCCTCCCTCAAATGGTATAAAAGCCCTCGCATGCGAGGCAAGCGGGCGGTCGGAGTTGCTTCCGCATCGGAACAACTTCGAACTCTAGGGACTTGCTCTGGCGGTGCCCAGCGTTGCTTCCGTATCGGAACAACCTGGCGTGCTGCTTGAGTAGGATAGGCAGAGGGGGTCTCGGCACCTGGCCTGTACTGCGACCGCTTCCGCATCGGAACGATTGCATATGGGATTGGGGGCTGAGCCCGCTCTCGCGGTGCCCAGCGTTGCTTCCGCATCGGAACAACCTGGCGTGCTGCTGGAGTAGGATAGGCAGAGGGGGTCTCGGCACCTGACCTATACTGCGACCGCTTCCGCATCGGAACGATTGCATATGGGATTGGGGGCTGGGTCCGCTCTGTGGGGTTAAGCGCGTGTCCTTTGGCACGCCATTCTTCCGCCGGTCGGAGTCGCGTCCTCATCGGATAGACTTCGACTCTAGGGACCCGCTCTCGCGGTACCCAGCGTTGCTTCCGCATCGGAACAACCTGGCGTGCTGCTTGAGTAGGATAGGCAGAGGGGGTCTCGGCACTGGACCTGTACTGCGACCGCTTCCGCATCGGAACGATTGCGTATAGGATTGGGGCTGGGCTCGCTCTGTGTATTTAAGCACGTGTCTATTGGCACGCCATTCTTCCGCCAGTTGGAATCGCATCCTCATCGGGTAGATTTTAACTGCTAGGGACACGCTCTGGTGGTACCCAGCGTTGCTTCCGCATCGGAACAACCTGGTGTATTGCTATAGTGGGATAACCAGGGGGAGTCACTGCACACGACCTGTACGGCGACCGCTTCCGGGGGTTCGGAACGATTGCGTATAGGATTGGGACTAGGCTTGCTCTGCGTAATTAAGCACGTGTCTGTTGGCACGCCATTCTTCCGCCGGTTGGAGTCGCGTCCGCATCGGACAGGCTTCGACTGTTAGGGAATCGCTTCACGGTACCCAGGGTTGCTTCCGCATCGGAACAACCTGGTGTATTGCTATAGTGGGATAACCAGGGAGGTCACTGCACACGACCTTTACGGTGACCGCTTCCGGGGTTCGGAACGATCACGTAGAGGATTGGGACTAGGCCTGCTCTGTGTAATTCAGCACGTGTCTTTTGGCACGCCATTCTTCCGCCAGTGGAGTCGCGTCCACATCGGACAGGCGTCGACTGATAGGGAATCGCTCCGCGGTGCCCAGTGTTGCTTCCGGGTTCGGAACAACCTGGCGTACTGCTATAGTAGGATAACCAGAGTCACTGTATAATATACCTGTAATTAATATATGTGTTGTGTAAAATTCTCTTTTCTTGTTTAAGTCGTCTAGTCTGACCCATTCGAGAACCCCACTGTATAATCTTAGGAGTTTCTTCTTGCACATAATCGTCGCACGGAAAAAACGTTCTTACAGTGTGATATTAATTCCAAGTCTAGTTGTAGAGATTGTGGAACCTAAAAATATAAAATAAAATAGGACAGCAAGCTCGTGATAATTGAAGACAGTGTTCTTCTAACTTGCAGAAGTGGATCAAACGCTGTATGAACTACTCGGAGAATCAAATGTCAGAGTGTGGGTGCATGCAGGCTTGAACATAGACGCGGTGAACGCACTAAAAACAATGAGACCTGACCCTAGCTTTTACGCGATTGTTGGCACTACTAACTTTATCATTGAAGTCTATAGACGGGTGAGTTTTTAAGTTGAGTTCTTGAGTTAATTCTTAAACAACACTAACGACCTCTACCGGTACAATTAACATCATATACAATTATTTTTACCAACCGCTCAATGACCGGCTTGTAGTTCTAGTGTTATTGTCTTTTATTTTTCATGAGATGGAGAATTCTTTATCCTCTTACGTTATGAAACACTTGGACTTGTGAAAACGCAATATTTCAGTAATATACTTAGTTTATTACTGAAATATTGTGTTTTTCGGTAATATAAGACGCGTACCTGCATTATTTATTTATTTATTTATTTATAAAGCCTACCTACAAAATTACATTAAAACTACATATCATAAAAGGACTACTATTATATAAACTAAATGAAATTTTAATTATAGGATAGGACGGCATGCTCAAGGTGATAAAGGGATAGATACTACACTTCTAATAAAATTACAAAGATACATAGAATTTAAAAAAAAAAATCACAACAAACAAAATTAAAATTATGGTTAGTTAGTTAGTTGAAGATAGTTAGTATCAAGATGTTTCCTGTATTTTGGCTTGTTATAGGAAAAAGCATCTATGTCGGTTTTTTTAAATAAGTAATTGTATTGACTAATCATGCGATTAAGTGGCGAATAATGACCGAGATTTGTCCTGAAAGGTCTATTTACAAAGGGTGCGAATGTTGTGGCTTATAGAAGGCAATTTCAAAATCCTATTTCAATAAGTTTGTTTTATTAAAACAGGCTGTCAAAGAGAAGCTAGTAAAGCGGGAATATCGTTGGAATTTAGTATTCACAGATTATATGTCAAAAAACTTTGATAATAGTCAACTTATTTTTCCGACCGTACTTCTGAATTTGGATTCTGCGGAATGCTGTCGTCTTATGGGGAAAGAAGAATGCATTTGTCCAGATGATTTTAAGGTGAGATGGTAGTCTAATGTTAAAGAATTTAGTAATATTGCTTTACTTTTTTAACATCATTAATTATTCAAATAAAACTACTATAAAAAATCGTGTTTTATTATTATTTTTTTATTTCAGCGACAAGAATACGTATTGAATTCACTAACGTTATACATAACAGAAATATTATTGAAAATGAACGATCAACTGGTAATAAAAATTGATTGTCTCGCGGCTAATAATGGAATGAATGCGACAAGAAATAAGATATATGAAAACTTTGCTCAGGACTTGATTAATAACGATACTGTTTTCTATTGGGATGAAGCTAGGTATGCACCTATACTGTAGAACAGCGGTTCTCAAACTTATTCGGCGAAGGAAAAGCTCTAATATAATTTTAAAAAAACTGATTTATATGTATTTAATAATATTGCAATGTAATATTTATACATATATTAAAATATGTACGTGTTACTGCTTTTTGACGTGACAACGTCTTATAATTCGATTGAGCCGGCTGCACGCACGAAAAAACATGACTCATGCGGCGTTACCTCGCTCTGAGGCGTTTCATGTAAGGCTTGAAGTGATCTTGATCTTGATCAATTTCATTGTGATTTCCAATTACCTCCTTCTCTATATACATACAAATCTATTAAACAAATGAAATTAAAATTTTCTTTTGAAAAATGCTATCATTCCATCAGTATTTTCTTAAGACGTTGTCACGTTCAACTATCGTCAGTATACCGACTTGACAATCGATTTTTTAAATTTCTCTTTGGGAGATATTTTTTGCAGTATTTTCACTCTAAGGCTCTACGAAGTACACTTTGAGAATGACTGCTGTAGGAGATTCGATTAATAATAGATATGTTGTAATGCATAATGTAAATAAAAGCATATACCCAGAGGCGGCTCGTCCTAAAGAGCGCTGGTGCAGTGCACTCCCACGAAAATTACAGAAGTAATCTATGTATCTTCATAATACATACTATCCTTACATTACATTCATTCTATTCTACTATGCCTATACAATAGTAGGTATATTATATTACCTATATCTACGCCGCTGTAATATAAGTTCTGTAATTTTCGTGGGAGTGCACTGCACCAGCGCTCCTTAGGACGAGCCGCCTCTGCATATACCATAATGCCCTGGCCTTGAACTTGGAAGTCCTATATTATGGACACGAATATAATAACTGAACTTGAAACAAGTATCATTTGTTTTTTGAAATGAAATTAAATGAAAATCGTTTATTAGCATAGGCACTTGCTCATCGTTAGCCTCTACCGTGACTTCGGGAAGGCGTATGGCGAGAAGAATATCACAAGAAACTCGTCAATCATAGCCTGTACATAAAGTAATAATAATAAAAAAAAACTGAATTTTAACTCAGAAAAAAAGTTAATAACAATTTATAAATCATATTACACAGTGGTTACAATAAATGTCAAATTAATAACATATATGTATATAAAATACATGTATATGTCCAATAATATGAACATTTTTAATAATATAATATTAAATAATATTGTTCTATTATTTAAATTTGATTATCGCGTTAACTATTGGGACACAGATGTCGACTTATTAACACTAGATTGCCCCAAGAAGTCATTTTGACTGCTTTTTGATTTCAATTAGAAAAACTACTATGTATATAATAACAGAATTTTGTGACTTTTGTACGACATGTACTTAAATGCGGTTATTGATAATAGTAGTTCCCCCCCCCCCCCCCCCCCTCTTCCTTCATTTCCGTTATATACATGTGTTACACCTAGATATAGGTACATATATACTAAAGTTCAGTCTTTCTAAAGTTAAAGAATTCATGCTTAAAGTGATTTAAAAGAGTTATTATTCTTCTTCTTTTATTAATGGCTTCAGATGTCTATTAAAGACAATTCTGCCAATGTCGAGTATTCGAGGAGCAGCCCAATAAGAAATTACACTTCTTCCCTTTAACACTAGATTTACCAGCTTAAATATACCTATTTCTACCAAAACCAAAAAAGTATATATTCGTTACAAATATATATAAAATAATATAAAATTCATAAAACTAATTCTTCTGTTATAGATTAAAGGGGGAATTAAAGAAAATGTTAGATGCAGTAGGAATTTTAATTTGATCTTGCAAGACCAGTCATTTTGACTGGTCTGGTAAATCTAGTGTTAAAAGAGTTAGTGGGTTAAAATCGTTCTTATATTATGACATTTCTAAAATCTTGCAGTCATCGTTTTATAAATTCCTTAAATATTTTACGCTTTCTTATACTAGATGTCGTTTATAATTAATCTAAAAATAAAGTAATATAAATTTACAGATCAGGCCTTTACCTCAGAAGCAATATCGTACTGAGCACTTATAAACCAGAAGCAGGTCTTCAAAATACAGCCGCATGGAGTGCTGGATCTCAGTTTCAGCTGCTTCCAGGTGTCACTTTAGAACCTATTAAAATGTTTTTTAGAGTTGGAACTACAGCAGTAAGTTAATTTTTAGCCTTTTTAATAAAATTGTTTAAGCTATATGTGTTCTTTGTACTGGCAGTTGAAAGTGTTATTAAATGTATTAAGTATGTATCTATGTAAATCAGCCATTCTCAAAGTGTGTTCCGCGAAACCCTAGGGCTAAAATACTGCAAAAAATACCTACCAAAGGGAGATCATAAGGTTACATCTAAATATTCCAACTAAATATTACATTGCAATATGATTATTCATAAAAACATATAAATCAGTTTTTTTATAATTATATTAAGGCTTTTTCCTTCGCCAAAAAAGTTTGAGAACCGCTGATGTAAATTATGTTACTGTTGTTATGCTTTTTATATATGTTAAAGTAATTTTATATATTAATCTATCCCTCCGTTCACATTTTTTTTCTTAATAAATATTAAAAGGTTGGCTGGTTGGACACATGTACCAAGTTTTTAAATAAATAAATAAATAAAAAAACACAAGTTACTCGTGACGTCCATTAAGATTGTTTATTTTGTTTTTAACTTATATTACTATATTTGTATGTGCGTAGTGCGCCATCTATCCCAGTCTTTAAGAAGTTATTACATGAACACTATCTCTCACTGTAAAACTGTCTGCGTTATTATTGTTACTTTTTAATTTTATTTATTTATTATTATTATTTTTTAAATTATATATTTATTCTTATTTTAGTAGTATATGTATGTATTTATGTATATTTTTTGTAATATCTTTATTATTCATTTGTATATATTATTATATTTTGTATTTTTTGCACCCTTAACCCCAATTAAATTCGCGATTTACTACCTTAAGGTTGGATGCCTGGTTTTGTTTTTTAATTTTAATTTTCTCATAATGTGTGCAATAAAGAGTTATTATTATTGTTATTATATTTACAAGGTTTTTATGGATTACACGTCTTAGGTGTAATGATTTCAGTAATTCAGTTTCACTAATGATCCTAGGACTGTTACGTCCTGTTGACATAACATAACTAGCTACAAAAGTACTGCAATTTTCAGGCCATACCTTGGAGCATGCCCAAAATAGATCCCAATACAGGGATACAAACTTACGATGAAGATCATAACTTGGTATATGATGGGTATTGTATTGATCTGATACAGAAATTAGCAGAGGTAATTTCTGTATATATAATCATAATAAATAAAAAAAACAATGTACACCTGGTGATTTTCAAATGGATACAGTTTTCGTAGGTATATAAGCGATAGAAAGAGAAACGATCCCTCTCACAGCAGCATTTCACACATGCCTCAACTTCGACACGATAAGAATATGGCTGTCCCTTTCTAATGATTGTTTCTTCCAGTCCAAAGTCCAATCTGTATCCATTTGGAGATTGTCCTTTGTACTATATACAAATCAAAAATATATATTTATTCCAGGTAATGAATTTTGATTACGAAATAATTACACCAAAAGTGGGTACCTTTGGGGAAAAATTACCCAATGGAACGTGGAATGGTGTAGTCGGAGATTTGATGCGAGGTGTAAGTATTGCGGAAAAGGCCAACAGAGTACACACAGGCTATCTTCTTTTCACATATGGTACTCCGAATCTGTTAGACAAGGACTTTAAGTTACACTAATTTAGATAGATTTGAAAAGAGATTCTTCTATAAGTTTATCAGCCTAATATTGGTAGTGTTGCAATAGATTTCAAGTGTCAAAAAAAGCAACGACCAAACTAGATTTATGATTAGGTCTATAATGAATTGCCAATTATTATAACCAATAATAAAAATATTTCCAAATTTAACACTAGATTTACCAGACCAGTCAAAATGACTGATCTTGCAAGATCAAATTAAAATTCTTACTGCATCTAACATTTTCTTTAATTCCCCTTTAATCTATAACAGAAGAATTAGTTTTATGAACTTTATATTATTTTATATATATTTGTAACCAATATATACTTTTTTTGGTTTTGGTAGAAATAGGTATATTTAAGCTGGTAAATCTAGTGTTAAATATGAATTGAAAAAGCATATAATGGGTTTGAATGCCTTGTGATGGTGTTGCCAATATTCTAGTATAATAAGATATATTTAGTCTATGTACGTTATGTTTATTTATAAATTTTATCTCAATTAAGTGAAATTATGTAATTCTTTTTGAGTAATTAAATGTCTTAAAGTCTATCTGGCTGACTCTCGCAAATCAGCACTCAGTCACTGTAAGTTTTTTTTTAATTTATTTACTTTTAGCAAATGGGCTCCAATAGAGCGCTTTTACTCGTCAATACATATACAAATATAAATGAAATAAATTTATTAATTTAATAATTATCAATTTGATTTAACTGCTGTATACTGGCATTGTCCACTTACATACTAATGTTATAATAATATATAATAAATTTACTATGATGTAGAAGAATAGCTGCTGTATAGGGGCATTGTCATCCTATTGTATACCTAAGGGTAAACATAAAATGCCATAGATTATGTCCAAGCTACTGGTAGTAGCCACTAATACACACAAATTTTATTTCTAATTAAGTATTAAATAATATAACCTTATTCCAGGAAACGGATATAGCAATATCTGCGTTAACAATGACTGCGGAAAGGGAAGAAGTGATAGACTTTGTTGCGCCATATTTTGAGCAAACAGGAATTTTAATTGGTAAATTTTATACTTTATAAGCTAAAATATTTTGCCAAAATACGATTGAAATGTTGTAAATAAAATCAGAATTACATGCAATTCGATATTAAGAATTTTAAGATAGTAACAGCTTTGGTCTGTGATAAAATTGTGGTTTGGGAAGTTTTGTAAATAATAAATATTGTACTTTGTGAATGTTCATAAATTATGTCTTAGTGTATGAAAATTCATAAATGATGACTTAGTGTGGGAAACTTTGTAAATGATGTCTTAGTGTATGAAGATTCATAAATGATGACTTAGTTTGGGAAACTTTGTAAATGATAAATATTGTAGTATGGGAAGTGTTGTAAATAATGTCGTAGTATAGAAAGCTTCGCAGTTATTTAATGGGAATGGATCTTTTTTACAGTAATAAGAAAACCAACGCGTAAAACTTCCTTGTTTAAATTCATGACCGTACTCCGGACTGAAGTATGGCTGAGTATAATTGCTGCTTTGTTGTTGACTGGTTTCATGATTTGGCTTCTGGATAAATACTCCCCGTACTCTGCTAGGAACAACCCTGAGGCCTATCCTTATCCCTGTAGGTAAGTTATTATCTGCCTTTGCATATAGACAGTACACAGTCGTTTCAAGTACTTCACTTTGAAATGAAAATAGTTTATTAGCATAGGCACGCCACTTGCTCATCGTTAGACTCTACAATAGCTTCGAAAAGGCGTACGACGAGAAGATGACCACAAGAAACTCGTTAATCATAGCCGTAATATATGATTCAAAGTGGTTACATATTAGACTACTGTAATAGATAGTATATTATGTATATGCAAAGGTCTTGAATTCTTTTTTATTATGATATAACACGTACTTGTCTTGATACAGTCAACAACCTTCAAATAAACTGGAATAAAGAGTCATTAGAAAGGGATAACTATATTATCGTGTCGAAGTTGAGGCATGTGTGAAATGCTGCTGTGAGAGGGATCGTTTCTCTTTCTGTTGCTTATATATGAAAACTGTATCCATTTGAAAATCGCCACGTATGCCGATTGCATGTAATTGTTGCATGTAATGTTTTTAAATATTTCTTTAAATGTTATCTGAAAATGTTGTATTAGGATTAAAACTGTACAGTAATAATTGTATAAATTTTCACAGAGATTTTACGCTGAAAGAAAGCTTTTGGTTCGCCCTTACATCGTTCACGCCTCAAGGTGGTGGCGAAGCTCCGAAAGCTTTATCAGGAAGGACTTTAGTGGCCGCCTATTGGCTGTTTGTAGTTTTAATGCTGGCGACATTTACTGCAAATTTGGCGGCATTTTTGACTGTTGAAAGAATGCAGGTAAATATTTCAGTTTCTACTGATTCTTAATATCACATGTTAAGTCAGAACGAAAATACAGTGCAGATTAGTTTCTTATTCAGCATCGTTATTGGTTTGTCATTGTCACGTTACGTCACACACGAGCCGTGTTCATTGGTCGTAGACTGCGGGTTGCGACCACGTGTGTCCAAGCCCATGAAAGTGCCAGCCAGTGAAAGTAGCCAAACAAATACATCTTTATTAAGTAATAAACATTACTTTGTAAGTTGCAATAAGAACTGCAGCTGTGTACGTTCTTTATACTTTATTAGTAAATACATACTAGTAAAATAAAATTGATTTAACAACCCTGAATAACGTCGTAAAATTCGCGCACTTTCTTAAGTGTCGCTGTATAGAGTTTAAACAGGTGGTTGTAAAGCTTGTGAAACGTTATATCGTCTATAAAAGGGCCTACGTGAAATAAAGATTTTTCGATATTTTTCAGACACCTGTATCTTCGTTAGAACAATTGGCGAGACAATCGCGTATCAATTATACTGTAGTTGAAAGTTCGAGCATTCATCAATACTTCATTAATATGAAATTTGCTGAAGATACTCTGTATAGGTGAATTGTTTTTTTTTGAATTGTATACAGTAATACCCAGCTTTACGCGATTCCGTTATGCGCGGTTTTCACTATAACGCGAAATTCTAATTTCGCGCTCAATTGCCCCGCATTATGCGAAAGAGTGCGTATAAACATAATGTAGTCATCAACTTCTCTAAAGTCGCGAGAATTTCAGTTTTTTCCGGAACGTATCACTCGCGTAAAGCGGGGCATTACTATAATTGATGTACCTATGTCGTAGTTATGGAGATGAAAATCCTTCTCGCATGTAATCATTTATGGAGCTCGTTAACGACTACTAGACAATACGGTAGTCAAATTTATACAAAACTACCCCCTCTAATCATAACTTACAATAATATCACAACATAAAATAGAGTTATTTTACCGGCCAATATGACCGGTTTCAAAAATTCTTAACAAGACTTTTATGTAAAACCTTAATAATTATTTTTTTATTTACAATTCTACAGTAAAATTGAAGTATATTTAATACTTTGCAAGCACAAGTCGTTCGGTCATAATGACCGGCTGGTAATTCTAGTGTTAAAGTACTCTCGGTAGTTTCAGAGAAACCTTACAATAATTTGTTTTGGCATTACTTGATCCACTGCTTTTTACACATGTACAATTTAATTCACATATGTCAAACTTATCTGAAGTACATGATTTGCAGGATAGAATTAGAGAAATATCGACTCAAATTTTCCGAGTCCTTGTGTTATAATGATTGTTTCTGGTCATTTAGACCAGTTATTCTCAACCACTGTGCCACGAAATTTTAAAAGTGTGCTCCAATTTTTAGGCATATAATAATGTTAATATTTTCAAAATAATATGATTTAAAAATTCAAAACTTATATTTTTCTTTGTGTGCCGCCAGATTTTGAAATCGTTTAAAAGTTGAAAATCACTGATCTAGACAAAACGTTCCATTAGATCAGGGGTCGGCAGACTTATCAACCAGATGAGCCGAATATTAAGTTTGTAGATTTTTCCATGCCTTCAGAGAGCCGCAACATGAACTTTATTATATACTATATTGTATTGTAAGAAGAGCCAGATAATCCTATGGCAAGAGCCACAGTCTGCCGACCCCTGCATTAGATCAATGACTGTATTTTTTATTTGATTTGATTGTTATTTTGATTTAATTAATGAATGATTATATTTTTGTTTCTTTTTTGCTTTAATTGTAAATAGTTTTGCAATGTTAGTGCATGCTGTGTTCACTGTGCATAGGGTCTACAATTGGATTGTTATAATTCTTAGTACGATGTTAATTCCTAGTCTAGTTGTAGAGCCCTGTTTGTGGACGCAATGAATAAATAAATAAATGTAGCAAGAGATGCTTTCGTGAGAATTTGTCCATATAATTGTTATTTTCAGCTAGTTTCAATAATCCCTATTTTCACCTTAAATATATTTCTATTTCCATTTTTATTTCTAATCCGTCATCCGTAGGTTCCTATCGGAACACTTGGACTTGTCAAAATATAACTAATACAACAATATGCAGCAACGACGATGTCACCCTCTACTCACTCCAACAACAAATATTAACTACTAGATACAATCAGTTTCACAGACTGTCATTTACAGCTTCATTCATAGTGTAAAAAGCTTTGTCAATTAACATTTGTTTTATACGTGTTTTAAATTGCAATTCATTCAATACTTTCACATCATCTGACAAGTTATTATACATGTTTACGCCGTTACAGAGGAAGCTCTTTGAAACCTTTTTAAGTCGATCGATTGGTTGATAGAATACTATATAATGTATTTAAATCTTTACTTAGAGTGTGGAAAGAAATAACACTGAACGCGACCTCAGACCAAGCTCAATACAGAGTCTGGGATTATCCAATCAGAGAGCAGTACGGACACATACTGTTAGCTATAAACTCTTCCAGACCTGTGCCTGATGCTGAGACAGGATTTATGGAAGTGAATCTTCACACAGATGCAGATTTCGCTTTTATACATGACTCTGCTGAAATACGGTAAGGAAAAGAAAATGGAATTGATTCATAGGTATTTATACTAGCTTTTGACGTGACAACGTCTTATAATTCGATTGAGCCGGCTGCACGCACGAAAAAACATGACTCATGCGGCGTTACCTCGCTCTGAGGCGTTCCATGTAAGGCTTGAAGTGCAAGCGAGAGCGCGGAACGAGCGACAAAGAGGCACAATCGGCGTTGTTGTTGTTGTTGGCTTAAGACGTTGTCACGTTCAACTATCGTCAGTAAACCAACTTTACAGACAACCGATTTTTTTTAAAATGAGATTTACACACTAGGCCATCTAAAGCAGTGTTTTCCAACGTTAGCAATTTGATTGTTAAAGGGGCAATTCGAAAATGGACTCAATACGTGTTTAACCCTTACGTTTCGGGCCGTTTAAATGTAATTGCTACATTTCGGTGCCAAATTTAATGAAAAAAGGAAATTCCTAAATAATTGCTGTAGATAATTATTGATGAGACCAAAATATCAACTGGGTAACAAACAAAAGGAAAGGGGGGGGGGGGGGCACAAAAAGGTTGAGAAACACTGATCTAAAGTTTATTTAATTAAATTCACGAATATAAAAAATGACCAAATACGCTTAATTCCAATAAATTAATGTTTTTTAATAAACCGTTTCTAGACATACAATTTGGTTAGGTTTTGGGCTTAGTATAGTATTACTGAGTTTAGTTTTAATTGTCTCTGTTAGGTACGAAATCACTCGCAATTGTAATTTAACGGAAGTAGGGGAAGTGTTCGCTGAGCAACCTTACGCAATAGCCGTCCAACAAGGCTCCAGATTACAAGAAGACATATCCAGGGCCTTGCTAGACTTGCAGAAGGAACGATTTCTGGAACAGTTATCCACTAAGTAAGTATGTTCATGGAAATTATTTTGCTTATAATTCCCGCTACATCAGTGGGCTTATCACGAATTTAGTCTGGCTTTCGAATCGAGCTGTCACAAGTAAAACGGATCCGTTAGCAATCGGGATCATGAATTTTTACTAACGACTAACGAGCACCAGCATTCTATCAAATGAACGAAAGATCGAGACGTTCGAAAATTAACAGAAAGTATCTAAAATATTGTAGTTCCAAATCCGCACGCGGTGGCGTTGCTCAAATTTTCATACAAATCGCTTGAAGTGTACTCGGTTCGGAAGCCTGACTAAAATTCGTGATAAGGTCGATGAAGAAAAATAACCTCCACCAACATGCAATAACTTGTCTCGTCATGTGGCATCATCAGGATTCGTGTGGTCGCTTCGGCTTCGCTTCGACGACTCATGTTAATTTCTTCTAAGCTGTTATTTATATTGAAAACAATTTATTAACTGACAAAATTATGAATTATTTTTTAAAAATTATGTAAAGTAATGAAATTAGGGTAAAAATTAGTTCATTACAGTGTTTTATATCTAAATAGCGGTATAAAACAGGGTAAAATACATCGTCTCACATGAATTTTGAACTGAATTAATTTCTAATATAAGTGTATTATACCAAATCAACATCATTACCACTTCGAAAACTTGAACATTTATTGCTAAAACTTTTAAAATCAGAATAATGAACAAAACAACAACATAAAATCACTTACGATGTCATAGTGTTGGTTGTTGAATACATTTATTAAGTAATAAGTTGATGAATATTCTTTTAAAAATTGTGTAAAATAGGGAAATTATGTGAAAAATTAGTTTATTACAGTGTTTTGTATATAAATAGTAGTATAAAACTAGGTAAAACATAGAGCAAAATGCACAATACTATGAAATCATAAGTGAATAATTTTTTGTTGTTTTGTTCATTGTTCGGAATTTTAAAAGTTTTAGCAATAAATTTTAAAGTTTTAGAAGTGATAATGATGTATATTTAGTATAAATTCACGTGTATTAGAAATTAATGCAGTTTACAATTCATGTAACACAATGCTAAACTTAAATTTTTACTTCTTTTATCAATTTAACAGATATTGGAACGAAAGTGCAAGACAAGCGTGTCCTGACGCAGACGAGTCTGAAGGAATTACCTTGGAGAGTTTGGGTAAGAGAACATGCCCATTATTTTCAAATATGACAGTTGGAAGGAATTATACACAATAGTTTGCTTGATAATAAAACCACTGATATTTCTTTTTTTTATTTTATTTATTTCTTCTATTATTTTTATGTATTTTTGTAATTTTATTAGAAGTGTAGTATCAATCCCTTTATCACCTCGAGCATGCCGTCATATTCTATAATTGATATTTCATTTAGTTTGTATAATAGTAGTTTGTAACACTACGACAAATTTTAAAATGGCAACACTAGTATTCCGTTAGGGTAGCGTGGTCGGCCATCTTGGTTGCTGGACTTAAGTTGGTTTTCCGTTAGCAGTGCGTGTTTTAAGTGTTTTAATTGTTTTATATTGTTTTGTACCCTGTTCACAATATTATCATGCTTCTTAATTTTTAATGTAATAAATAATTATTATCCAATAAAATAATTGTTTTACATAGTCCTTTTTATAATATAGTGTCCTAAACAGAGGCGGCTCGTCCTAAGGAGCGCTGGTGCAGTGCACTCCCACGAAAATTACAGAACTTATATTACAGCGGCGTAGATATAGGTAATATAATATACTATTGTATAGGCATAGTAGAATAGAATGATTGTAATGTAAGGATAGTATGTATTATGAAGAAATATAGATTACTTCTGTAATTTGCGTGGGAGTGCACTGAACCAGCGCTCTTTAGGACGAGCCGCCTCTGGTTCTAATGTAATTTTGTAGGTAGGCTTTATAAATAAATAATTGGTCAGCGTATTATATGACTTTTATAATTATAGGTGGCGTGTTCATAGCGACTCTCTTCGGTCTAGGCTTGGCAATGCTCACGTTGGCCTGGGAAGTGTTTTACTATAAACGCAAAGAAAAAAACAAAATAAAAGCAGTCGTCGCGGTCGAAAAGCCTAAGGAAGCGTTTAGAGAAGTCAAAAAAATAGATCTACCCTCAAAAATCATTGACAAAGTCGATAAATTACGCAGAAGAGGAAATAAGAATAAGGGTGGAAGTGAGAAAGGTTTTAAAAAGAATATAACCTTTGGGGATAGTTTCAGGCCAGTCGCTGAAAAAGGAAAAGTTTCTTACATAAGCGTTTTTCCTAAAGATGGGTATAATCCTTAGGAACAAGTTCTTCTTGTACAGGACAACCTCGCATAACGAGCACAATTTATTCCATTCTTACTCGCAATGCGAAACAATATTAGTTCTAGGGGCTAGAACTAGCTACGGAAGGGGAAGTGTTGTGGTGGAAGGGGCACAGTTCTATAACGCATTGCCACCTAATATAACTAATATTACAAATATTGTTAGATTTAAATATAAGTTAAAAAAACACATAATGGGTTTGAGTGCCTTGTGATGGTGTTGTCAATATGCTACGTGCGATGTGTTTATTTATAGTTATTATTATCTCAATTAAGTGATTTTTTTGTAATTCTTTTTGAGTCAATAAACATCTTAAACCTTATTAATCTAGCTAACGCAGAGTTCTAAACACAGACTAATGTAGCAATAGCACGATTCGGGGATTCCCCTATTCACATCACTCGTTAAGCGAGCTATTAAAATTTATTGTACACGTTATGCGAGGTTCCACTGTAGTTAATGCACGGATGACTTTTGACACGTGTTTTAGAAAAAAAAATCACTTAGTTTTGAAATTAGATCGTCTTGTAGACATTTATAAAATGGATAATGGTGATTTAGGATTTTAGGAGATGGGGAATATATAAATAAAGATATAAATAAACAATTAAAAAAACAGAATATAATGCTTTTTTCTACAATAAATCTATAATGCAAGAAGCAATTGAAGTTTGTTAATGTAATTTTACAGTAATGTCCCGCTTTACGCGAGGGATACGTTCCGGAAAAAACTGAAATTCCTGCGACCATAGAGAAGTTGATGACTACATTATGTTTATACGCACTCTTTCGCGTAATACGGGGCAATTGAGAACGAAATTTGAATTTCGCTTTATAGTGAAACCGCGCATAACAGGGTCGAGTAAAGCGGGGTATTACTGTAATTGCGTATTGGTTTATTAGTCCTCGCTTTACGGCGGTCAAAAATTTTGACACCGTTCCTCGTTTTACGTTACTATACTCTGTTACCTTATGTTCATGGTTCTTTTTTTTCACTCCCCTCTTCCTTACATCTATTTGGTTTTTTTTTTAAATGTATTTTTGTAATTTTATTACAAATGTAGTGTCTATCCCTTTATCACCACGAAGATACCGTCCTATCCTATAATTAAAATTTCATTTAGTTTATATAATAATACTCCTTTTTATAATATGTTGTTCTAATATAATTTTGTGGGTAGGCTGAATAAATAAATACATAACATGACGTAAAACGAAGACTGCCTGTAGTCATTGATTTTTCATATATATAAGACACTGGGCGCAGTTTTTTAGCAGACGCTGTTTTCTTCGTTGTAAATAAAACCAAAAGTTTCAATAACTGAAATTAAAGTGTATTTTTATTAATATTTAACTATAATAACATTACACGATTGTGTATAACATTAACAATTACTTACCTGAAATTAAAGAAACGATATTTCAAGTAATTATTTAACAACTAGCTTTTAATAGTTTATATGCATTAACGTGGCGTTGTGTCAAGACGTCCATAGACAATCGCGACGCGACCAGAGACTATGGCGCTGCGAAGCATAGCAAAACAGAAATGTCGTTTCTTTACATTTATTTGTGATTATCATAAAATCTAAAATATGTATTCTTATTATATTTGTTGGGTAAAAAGAAGAACGCGATAAATAATAATAATAATAAACTTTCTTAGAATGTATTATTACTGTTTTATTTACAAAAACTACTTTTTTTAGTTATAATAAAAAATAGGTTACAGCTTAAATAAATAAATAAAAAACACGACAATATTATATAATAATATTTATTAATAATACAAATACAATAGAACTTAGGTTTAGAAGAGCTAATCAAGCTTATACAGAATGATTCACTTGAACGTTTGCAGCCAAAACGCCGATTTAAGTATCGCTAGTAGAGTCCACCTGATTTTCAGATGTATTCCTGAAAATTCTGAAATTGTTAATACCACAATCTCAGCTCCAAACAGCCAACTGAAACATTCTGTATACATTCCTATTAGAATCACGCTTTACCTGAACACGTGTTCGGTCGCCTTTTCGACCAAAACGGAATTCGTGTCGAGCACTTTCTTCCCGAAATCGATTTTGAAACGATCCAGGTTGAGATATTCACCGTCGATGAGTTCATTTATTAATTTCCTTGTGTGTACTTTACTCGAATCGACGAAGCACGAAGCCAACTTCATCTCGATCTCTCCATTACGCAAACCAATGCAGTACGACCTGGAATTAATAACCACTTCATATCATTATCCATACAAAAATCAGTGTTACCAATTATACTTTACCATCTTACCCACATTTAGGAAAGTTATTATTTAAAGTTTTTGTGGTAACACCTACCCAAACGTGAAGTTTGTCTATTATTGTCTATTGCTATATATATATTTGTGTGTGCTTTCTTCTTTATTTAATTGTGTATTAATTATTAATAAACTTAGTTACATCATAGCAGTGTTATTATTTTTAACACGCTTTTATTAGCTTGGGTTGTAAGTATGTAACGGAATCTTTGAGCATAATTTTCACCAATTTCCAGAAGTCTGATTAATTTGAATCTTTGCATACGTATTAAGGATCGATGACAATGCAATAATTTAATAACAGTTGCCCATTATCCTTATTAGGACCGCCAGGATTTATAAATTCTTTTATAGATCCTGTGTAGTGGAGTAAAAGAGATAAAGCTAGCGCGCGTGTTTTTCTAGTTTTTTAAACTATTTAATTATTTTTTAAAGATTTAATACGATCAAAGAATAATAATCTATCAGTTATTAAAGATAATATATGAGAAATGGCGGACATAAGTGGTACATTTATGGTAAAACTCTGACGTTGAACTAGACTACAAATCGATCCCACTATGCTGGCTTGAGGAAAGCAATGTACACCGGCTACTTCTAGATATTATCTCAAGTAGTATTATTCAAATAAAAAATATAACACTTACCTCGAAGCCCTCGCGAGAACAGCGCTCATTGCCAATATTTGAGTACCGGCTTGTGCTAATCTATCAAGTTCACTAAAACAATAATAAAAAATTTAATGTGGGTATAATTAGTTGTCTCAGGCGTTACTTTGCGGAAATCCATATTAAAGGAAATTTCAAAATTATTTTGCTTATAATTCCCGCTACAACATTCAGTAATTAAGCGAAGCCGAAGCGACCGCACGTATCCTGATGATGCCACGTGAAGTGGCGAAACGCGTCGAAACAAATTACTGAATGTTGTAGCGGGAATTATAAGCAAAATAATTTTGAAATTTCCTTTAATGTGGGTAGTTTTAACAATAATATCTTAAACCCGTATTGAGAAACTGCACTCATCATCTAATCATTACTTAAATTTGTAAAACAATTATTTTATTAAATAAATATTAACAAGCATGTAGATATTGGTACAGTGTAAAACAATTATAACACTGCTAAAAAGAAGGCAAAAATAACAAGATGGCCGACCCCGCTCACCACTCCCAGAAAACAAGTGTTGCCACTTTTAAAAATTGTTGTAGTGTTACAAATTATTTATTTATTTAAGAATAATATTACATAATATAAATTCCGATTACAATTCCATTTTATGCAGTGATAATTATTTACTTATAAATAATAAAACTTTAAACACGACAACCATTAAACAGTAATCAAAATAAAATAGTAATATGTTGCATATACTTATATATCAAATATCTAATTTAAACGATTTCTTGTAACATAACCTAACAGCTAAGTGACAGTAGACAGCTGTAATGGATTATTATTGTGGCGGTCAATTCAACAAGCCAAAAATACTTATTTAAGAAGATTTGAGGTTTTGACGTTTAGTCTGTCAGTGTCATCTTTCTTGTTTCTTCTTGTCTTTTTATCGCCACAATGCATTGTGATAATTATATTTTAATCCGTAAAAATCCGCACTATTATTTCACATAAGTTTCGCTAAAAGTGGTGACCCAACGACTTTCGGACAACGCAACAAGAAAATAACCTTATTTGTGAAGTTATGAAGCTAACGGCAAATTTTGAACTCGGTATATGTAGACATTCTAAGAGCCCTCGGTCGTCATCTAATATACGGTGATTACAGGGCGCTTAATGCCACTACAATGCTTAACAGAATCAGCTCTTCACAACATGGCCAATGAAAAGTATCAAAACACATACGAAGCGGAATCGGCAGTTAAGATCCTGTGCCTTGCAAATTTTCTCATGTATTTATGGATGTTGTTGGACCTCTCCCACCATCCAATCATTATACATGTTATTAAATATTATGAATCGCTTCACTAGCTGGCCAGAAGACTCTGCCACGGACATGAACCTTTGCTTTCAAACTTAGAGAACATGTTCGTGTACTTAAGTCAGTTAAAGCAAAACATCATTCAACTCAAAATGCTACTTTCTTTCATCCAGAACATCAAAACGTAGCATGCTTTTGTTCATCAAGAAAACATCATGTGTTAAGTATTTTCAAGACAGTAACAACATCAATGGGCACAGAATACTCTTTCCGGATATAAATTCTTCTGAATTCACCGAGAGGGGAGTACTTGTGGCGGTCAATTCAACAAGCCAAAAATACTTATTTAAGAAGATTTGAGGTTTTGACGTTTAGTCTGTCAGTGTCATCTTTCTTGTTTCTTCTTGTCTTTTTATCGCCACAATGCATTGTGATAATTATATTTTAATCCGTAAAAATCCGCACTATTATTTCACATAAGTTTCGCTAAATTATCATTGGTCAAATATCACGTTAACAATCTTCCAAGCCTGTGATTGGTCTATTATGTTTTCTACTGAGTAACTGTAGTTTTGAACTCTACCCAGTGAATCTATGCTTGAGTGCTATTTCTACGGGTCTAGTCACAGCTACTTACGTATATGCAGCAGTAATATCTTTCCCATGTCTATGTAATAAAGTTTCACAAGCATATCGCAACCTCAGCACGCAGTATTCCACGCTGTCCGATGGGATCCTCAAGGATGGATGAAGATGTTCACAGAGGCGGAGTGTCAATTTTGGATTATCAGAATCCTGAAACGAAAAATTACGATTTACTTTTACTACTAGCTTTTACCCGCGGCTTCGCTCGCATTTAAGTCATTAAATAAGTATCAGAGATCATTTCAATAGAAATGAATCAATATGATTCCAAACAGCTGAAACTATAGTAAAAAATATATATATTTTTTAAAAAATAAAAAGTATTCTATGTTACTTGTAGTACCTCCAAAAATATGTGTACTAAATTTCATGATGATCGGTTAAGTAGTTGTTGCGTGAAAACGTAACAAACAAACTCACATTCACATTTATAATATTAGTGGGGATTATTCACTTGCTACTCACTTGTTACACTTGCAGAGACAGGCATGAGTCAATAAACCTTAAAAGTTATTAACGAGAGTTAAATTGAAAACTACCCACATTTATCCCCATTATTAATAGGGGGTAGTTTTATATTTAGTTATAGAATCAAGTTATCTTATATTACAATAATTAACTCAAGATTATATTATCTACGCTTATGTGACTCGAGTCAAAATCCAAATTAAAAGCAAAATAGAATATAATGTACGAATATTCCCCTTTTTTACAAAATTAATTCACACTACGAGAAACAATATTAACAACAAAGTATCGAGTAAAGAGTAACAACAAAAAAGTTTGAGAACCGCTGTATTAAAGTATTTAATAATTTAAAACATAAAACAAATAATAACTAACAAAGCAATTTACTGAAATTATGACTATTACACTATTACAGTTTAAAAAAATTATTTAAAATTGTTTTGCTTGTAATTCCCGCTACATTAGGTCGATGAAGGAAAATAACCTCCACCAACATTCAATAGGCGTTTCATCACTTCACGTATCCTGATGATGCCACGTGAAGTGGCGAAACGCCTATTATATGTTGGTGGAGGTTATTTTCCTTCATCGACCTAATGTAGCGGGACTTATAAGCAAAATAATTTCCTTTAATATGGATTTCCGCAAAGTAACGCCTGAAACTATTACTTATACTATTACAGTTACTGCATATTATATTTGAATGTATCACATACCTGATGTCTGTTAGCAAAGACTTTTTTTAATATGTACGTCGGATGAAACAACGGATTCCTCAATTGTTGAATTTCAGTTGCCATATTTTTCCCAGCATATTGAATAGCATTCATAGCTGAAAAAGAACACTGTGTACTAACCAGACTGTTGTCATTGTCAAGAATCAAGCAGCATCACATAATATATTACACAACAGAGTTAATCAAATGGACACGGAGACAAATCGGCTGGGTCTCCTAACGCTCAACAAGATCTTGAACATAGGGAGCCTCAACTCTCAACATTTGCAGCATGAAATGACGCACCACGTCGTCCCACACGACGACGTAAACCTCCGGCGCTTTTCGGATATTGAGCTTTCCTTTTTGGAGGGAGTAATGTTACATAACTGATTTCTAGTCTTAAGAATACTATTGTCATTGTGACGTGCAATAAACAGCTTTACATGTAAAAACTGCATTTATTCTTTATTCATAATGCAACACAGACCAGTGGTTCTCAACCTGGTCTCTGAAAGAACTCGAAGTGGTCTACGAAGTCATGTTAAATTTACTTATGTAACTATAGTACTACACTTTTTTTTAAATTGGGACTTTTATGTGCCTAGACCAGCCGTTCTCAAAGTGGTGTTCCACGGAACACTAGGGCTAAAATACTGCAAAAAATACCTACAAAAGGGAGATTATAAGGTTACATCTAAATATTCCAACTAAACATTACATTGCAATATGATTATATTCATGAATAACATATAAATCAGTTTTTTATAATTATATTAAGGCTTTTTCCTTCGCAAAAAAAGTATGAGAACCGCTGGTCTAGACATATCAGCCTCATAGAGCCTTACCTAAATCTACAAAACTTAAAATTAAAGGATCCCTTTCCTTTGTGAACCAAGTGCTATACTTATTGTTTATAATTCCTTCTACAATGGTGTACGAATAGATTTTAGTTATTCCAGTAATTAGTATGACTTTTTAAAGAAATAGTGAAATAATATTACAGATTAAAATGGATCAAAAATATAATAGGCATGTAGACAGATTTTGAAATTGCCTTCTATAATGCAGGTACGCGTCTAATATTACTGAAAAACACTATATTTCAGTAATAAACTAAGTATATTACTGAAATATTGCGTTTTAAATTACGCGGGAAAACGCTCATAGCTGTCATGTGACGTCACTCGCTCTGATTGTTATTTCAATAAACATGGCCGATTGCAGTATTTTATACTTTTATTTTATTGGAAATCTTAATAATCTCAATTTTTAATTTATAAAATTTAGTAATGCATTGCAATACTTTTAACATTTTTTTCCCACTAAAATCATTATTTCATCATTTTTTTAATACTATCCACACGCCTATCATCATTGTGGAAATAAAAACAACAGAAAAAAAGCGAGAAAGATGACACTGACAGAATAAACGTCAAAACCTCAAATCTTCTTAAATACGTAATTTCGGACTGTAGAATTGACTGCCATAATTTTAAACAATTTTAAGTGTGTTTTATTTATTGTACATTACCACGAAACAGTTAGTGATTCACAGCAAGACAGTAATTCCATCAAAGGTCCCTCTAAGACTGAAAGTAAAAAAAACTTGTTCTGTAAATAAAAAACACTCACCAGTAAATAAATTAATATTATCAATCATCTCATCGTGAACGGACAAATTCCTATATAGATTCAAACATGTTGTCCAGGTCGTGTTTTCAGCGGATTCCAAACCTGGTATCATGAGCAGTTGATGTAGAGAATTGTAGCATGTCTCCGTTGTGAAACACCTGGAGAAAGACTTATTATAAATTAAATATATATATATATATATATAAATTCGAAAGTAAACAACTCAGGGGCAGAGCGCTGGTGCAGTGCACTCCCACGAAAATTACAGAACTTATATTACAGCGGGGTAGATATAGGTAATATAATATACTATTTTATAGGCATAGTAGAATGAATTTAATGTAAGGCTAGTATGTATTATGAAGAAATATAGATCACTTCTGTAATTTTCGTGGGAGTGCACTGCATCAGCGCTCTTTAGGACGAGCCGCCTCTGCTCAGGGGGGTGGTTTTTTTCAGGAACCAACTTTTTTGAAAAACTTTGTATGTTGATAATAAGAGGGCGCTCACGGCCGGCGCTGAAGACATCCCACTAGTTTTTACATATACATAAATGAAACAAAGTGAAACTAGTTTATTAGCATAGACACTAAAGACGTGCACTTGCTCATCGTCAGACTCTACAATGGCTTCGGTAGACCACAAGAAACTCGTCAATCATATCATATTAATTTAATTTAGGGTTGATATATTTAAATAATTATTTTCCAAGTTTCTTTAGTAATTGGGTTCCAATAGAGCGCTTTTACTCATCAAAGCTGCTGTATACGGGCATTGTCCACTTACATACTAATGTCATAATAATCCCTATATTATAAATGTGAATGTGAGTTTGTTACGTTTTCACGTAACAACTACTTAAGCGATCATCATGAAACTTTGCACATATATTTTTAGAGGTACCAAAAGTAACATGGACACTTTTTATTTAACATTAGATTTACCAGCTTAAATATACCTATTTCTACCAAAACCAGAAAAGTATATATTTGTTACAAATATATATAAAATAATATAAAATTCATAAAACTAATTCTTCTGTTATAAATTAAAGAAGATTAGAAGAATTAAAGAAAATGTTACACGCAGTAGGAATATTAATTTGATCTTGCAAGACCAGTCATTTTGACTGGTCTGGTAAATCTAGTGTTAAAAATAAATAAATTATTTTTTACTATAGTTTCCAACTGACTATAGTTTCAGCTTTTTGGAATCATATCTATTGAAATGATCTATGATACTTCTTTAATAACTTAAATGCCAGCGAACCGCGGGTAAAAGCTAGTATATAATAAATCTACTATGATATAGAAGTCTAGCTACTGTACAGGGGCATTGTCATCCTATTATATGTCTACGGGTAAACATAAAATGATTGGTATATGTCAATATGATAGTTGGTAATAATATCTACACGTAGCAATCAATGTCTTCAAAAACAGATTGGACAAGTTACAAAACAGACAAGAGTGATATTGAAAGTGTATACACCAGTGCTTCCCAATCTTTTTTGTGCTAAGCCCCACCTTAGTGTTTCTAAAATTCTTATGCCCCCCTATATAACCAAACACCCAGTTGATATTTTAGTCTTGTCAAGCGAAATTATACCTAATAGTTATTTACCGCAATTATTTAAGAATTTGCTTTTTTCGTTAAATTTGACACCGACATCTAGTATTGCATTTAAATGGCCCAAAGCGAAAGGGTTAAACTCGTGTCGTCAACACTGGTATATACCTATGCTTACCTGCACATAGCGACTTCCATGTCTGCATCAGGATCATGGTATCCATCAAGAAGTCCAGCTGTAAAGTACGCCATGCTTTCAGCTGCATACACCGAGAGCAACGCCTGACCAACCCTCGCTTTTATTGTGCTCGCTTCAGCTAACGGAAGTCCTGATAATATAATATAATTTATTTATAAAGCCTACCCAAAAATTACATTATGACTATATATTATAAAAAGGGGTACTATTTTACAAACTAAATAGTAGACTTATTATATATTATTATGACATTAGTATGTAAGTGGACAATGCCAGTATACAGCAGCTAAATCAAATTAATAATTATTAAATTAATAAATTTATTTAATCTATATTTGTATTGATAAAACAATAGTAAAAAAATATATTTTTTTAAAATAAAAAACATCCTATGTTACTTGTAGTACCTCCAAAAATATGTGTACAAAGTTTCATGATGATCGGTTAAGTAGTTGTTGCGTGAAAACGTAACAAACAAACTCACATTCACATTTATAATATTAGTAGGGATCAGTAGCATAGGACCACATCACCAGGCAGTCTATTTTAAGTACCTAATAAACTACTTACCATTTATAAACTTCCCGCGGACATATTCAACAGTTTTCAACAATATATTTTTAAGTAGACTGTAACACAAAACGGCCGTGTCGAGTCTCGTGAGACCCAGCATAGAGAACAGGGCTTCAGTGGGGACATTGTCCAAAGGCAACGCTGAAAGCAGAAGAGCATTTTTAGCTTTATCAAGACTGATGTAGTCACCATTGATTTTATAGGTCCTATATATATGTAAATAAAAGTTATGCGGTAGGATAAGCAAACACTGGATTAGTGAGAAAAATTTATTAAGCAAGAATAATGGTCAGTGGGCTTATCACGAATTTTAGTTTGGCTTTCGAACCGAGTTCGCTTCAAGCGATTTGTATGGAAATTTGAGCAGCGCCACCGCGTGCGGATTTGGAACTACAATATTTTAGATACTTTTTGTTAATTTTCGAACGTCTCGATCTTTCGTTCATTTGACAGATTGCTGGTGCTCGTTAGTCGTTAGTAAAAATTCATGATCGCGATTGCTAACAGATCTGTTTTACTTGTGACAGCTTGATTCGAAAGCCAGACTAAATTCGTGATAAGCCCACAGATCTCATCACTTTTAATCTCAAATACCTCTATGAGTGAGTTTCTTACTCTAGACCAGCGGTCGGCAACCTTTTGGCTGGCAAGGTGGCAAAATAAACTAACAGCGGGCCGCACTTGCAATATTTACATTATGTTTGGGCTTTATTGCTAGAAAAATAACCACCGAATTATATTATAACTTATTTTCAAAACTTTCACGGGCCAAAAGGAAGCGGTCGCGGGCCGCGGATTGCCGACCGCTGCTGTAGATCAATGTTTCCCAACCATTTTTGTGCCATGCCCCATCTTCGTCTTTATAAAATTCTTATGCCCCCCTTATGTAACCAATCCAGTTGATATTTTAGTCTCATCAAGCGAAATTATATCTAATAATTATTTACCGTGATTATTTAAAAATTTGCTTTTTTGGTTAAATTAGGCACCAAAATCTAGTATTGTATTAAAATAGCCCGGAGCGAAAGGGTTAAACTCGTGTCGCGTGGGCCCCACTTTGGGAAACACTGCTTTGGACCTTTGTAAGTGAGTATATTAACAATAATATTTCAATGGAAATCTCAAAACTCGCAAGTCGACTTCAGCGCCATGTTCCTTGACTTTTAATAACCTCTATAAGTGAGAGTGACTACTCCCAAACCTTCTCGCTTGTCCAGCTTTGTCTGTATAATCTTTATGTCTAACCACTCAAGATTTTATTGATGATATTTGTAAAAAACTAGTACTTACCTGGAGTATCTCTAAAAGTGATGTAAGGACTGGAATATTCTATTCCCTGGGAGTTTGGAGTCACCAAAAATGCAGCTATCTGGTGATTGTATCTCAGAGCCAGTACTACGTAAAAGCCGCTTTGTGAGGAACACATCTTTTCTCCATGTAACCTCCAGACACCTGTTTATTTAAGTATATATCATTATTTATTATTTTATGTAATGTATGTATTGTGTATATCTAGTTATTATTTTCTTCACTTTGAACCAAATATCACCGCTCACACCGACAAAGGTTAGCTGGTAGATAATGCCTACGGCATTAAGCTCTCCTATGTGAAAAAAATATTACTTTTTACAATAAAGAATTTAATCAGTTGTTTCAGGCGTTACTTTGCGGAAATCCATATTAACTGAAATTAGTTAAAATTATTTTGCTTATAATTCCCGCTACAACATTCAGTAATTTGTCTCTAGTATATGTATTTGTACTAGCTTCGGCAGTACATATACTAGAGACAAATTACTGAATGTTGTAGCGGGAATTATAAGCAAAATAATTTTAACTAATTTCATTTAATAAAGAATTTATTTTATTTATTTATTCTACTCTTTACTGCATTATTGACAGTTGTCGTTGAAAGGAGAGAAGAGAAGAAAAATCAATTTTATTTTACTATTATAATGCATATAATAGACTAATAAAGTATAAAGAACGCACACAAATGCAGTTCTTATTAATTTCAGCAACTTAGAAAGTGCTGTTTATTGCTTACTAGTGACGTTATTTAGAGTGGGTGTGATGCTATATTACATAGAGTGTATGTATAACAAGTTAAACCAACTTTAAAGTTAATAAATTACGACGTTTTAGGGAGTTTTTCATTAAATGAATGAATTGAACACAAATTTAATGTATATATACAAATTAACAAATAATAACCTATATAAATATAAGAAAGATTGACACAGAATAATTGTAAATTGACATTCTGTTATTAATTAATGTGAAACTGTATTATGTTATTAATTTACATCCCTGTACCGATGTTTCATGCAAAATAAATATATTTCATTTCATTTCAGGCATTACTGAAATTATAACATAAAAATGAACATACCATGATTATCAAGTTTAGCTGTAGCTGTAAAATGACGTTGGTTGACTCGCGTTGGTATCCTTTCCTTCATACACAACCCTATTTTAAAATCACCTTTATTTAAATCAGGTAATAATTCATTAAACTTATTTTCCGATAATCCCTTCATCACAACACTCAAACCAACCCAATGATCACTTAATTTCTTCCCTAAAACCACATCACTGGACAACGTTTCTAAATAACGTATTCTTTCTGTAATATTCATTGCTAAGCCATTCATAGTCAGATTTAAGGGCGCGGAAAACAAACCGACGTCCAAAATCGCTTTTTCCCGCTCATTTTCCGTAGCATCTGGATTTTTAAAAATCGAATCTAGCCTCGCGACTCTATTGTCTAAATCTTTAGACTCTTCTTTATCCAAAATCTCTGGATATGCTAAAAGTTCGCGGTTAAACTTAGAAATGTAACATTCCTTCATGAATGGAAGAATTTTTGGTTTGCGTCTCTCAACGCGTTCTAGTACTTTCACGTCTTCAAAACTGAATTTCTCTTCTTGTACTTGAGGCTGTGTTGAAGGAGTCGATTCATAGTTAGTCGCAGAGGTTTTGTAATTGCGATATATGTTTTGTGGTACGCTCCGCCGCAATGGACGCAAGCCTCTAGCTAAATTCATATTTTCTAAGTGTCACTTATGTATTATTTAACTAGATATTAACTTTATTTGTTTTATAATATTAGATAATATTTTTCCAGCGAACATTCCCGTTAACATAACCTCTTTCGGCTAATGTCAAAAATGACATAACAGTGTTGCAATTTTGCAATTTTTATATAATCTACCTCAAATATAAAGTCTTTTTTTTAGATTATTTGTAAATGCAATATATAAACACTATTTCGTCATAAAATTATAATAAATAATCTAAAATTTAATTTAGCATTTAGGCCCTCATCATTGATCTACATTAATCCGTGGATGAGTTGAATATGAATTATTGAGCAGGCAACACTTCAATAGTCCAGTAGGGATGTGCAATAAATTTTTAAATATTTATTTATTTTATTCTGTTTGACATTCTACAGACATTTCTTTGTTATATAAATGGAACTGATTAAATATATAGTTTCGTGGAGGTTTTCTGTTTCATATTTATTAGGTACTAAAATATATATTCAGTAAAAAATAGGCTTTACTATGCTGGCTTGAAAAGAACTCGAACAGTCCACTTCAATAGTTACGAGGCTTACGTTTGACTTTATCGACATCGGCGTTTTCGAAAATTTAATATTTAAAAAATCGATTTATGAAATTTGAACCCTCTGAAGACAACACTAGTAGGGTTGGGGGTGAGTTTATCCCTTATATTTTTCACTGCACAGAATTATGTCCTTTAATGTCTTAAAAGTAAGAAATATATTCCCGTGTAAGTTAGTTATATTTATGTTATGGAATAATAGGCTTTACGACCAGTTGATTTAAGGAGTATATTAGCGTGTAAGTATTGTGTATATTAAAGCAAGTACAGGGTATTGAGTTGGATGAAATAATCAGTAGGAATTCTTATTCGATGAGGTTTGGCTGTGGTATAAATATTTATGAAAAATCATTTGCCATATTTTAGAAGAAAAAAACAATTCCTATTTCAAAAATTGTTGTTCACAGTCTTGTGTTCTAAATTCAAAAACATCGAGATGTGTCGCTACTGAAGCAGTGTTCTAAATATGAATTTATTTTAATTGACATTTCGAGTTTTAAGTTGCATTTGTTTTCAGTTGAATTATTATAGAAATATATAATTATATGGTTTTTGAAGGGTTTTTACTGGGTATGTATTTTTGTTTGTATTTTTTTATATGTCTGCGTGAATAAAGGAATCCTTGTAGATGAAGCCTTAGTGATGGTAGAGAGAGGGAAAGTTTTGGTCGTTGGCGTCAAGTCATTTGGTAAATACTGCCTTATTTACAAGTCGTTATTTTTAATTGTATTTATTATTAGTAATAGTTTATTTTACGTTTTATAATTATTATTTTCATTTAGTTTTACGAATATTAAAATAAATGTTAGAGTTACTTTTGTTCAATTCTAATTTAAGATTCAAATGTGATCTCTGAATTTTACATGAAGTTCTCCCGAAACTTTTTTGATTAGATTCAAAAGAACGAAGAAGAGAGAAAGGATCAAAATTTTAAATTAATTCTTTACTTTTTAATTTCTTTAATTACTTTTATAGGTCAAGTGTACGAAGTGTAATTTTTTTATTTGTATATTTTTTAATGAACGATTTTTTTTTGTATAAGGGTTTAAAATTAATTAATTTGTATATATGTATATTTTTAATTTGTTACATTATTTATTTATTTATTTATTTATGGTGTGCAAAGTAGTTTAAAGTTGAATGGAAAAAATTTGGACCGCATCCAGTAGAACCATGCTGCGATCCAAAACTATGACTGCGTCACTTTACGTAAAAAATAATAAATTAAAAAAAGCAAACAATAAATACCAAAAATTAGTAATGGTGATTAGTCTGGCAACATTTTTAAACCATGATATTTGGAGTTTTTTTTTATAACACATTTTTCGAACATATAAAATTTATACTAATTATTAGAGATGTTCCGACTAGTCGGCAACTAGTCGGTAAAGCCGACTATCCGGCCACTATCGTAGTCGGCGACTAGTCGGCGACTAATCGGTAAAAAGCGCCGACTATCCGGCTTGTTACTTTGTGTCTATTTTTTAATAAAATGTATGTGTTACTTCCTTGTAAAGAAAACATATTGATGATATTTATCATACAAAATTAGTATCTTAATTAAAAAACAAATCAACATAATATTTAATGACATATATTGCAATTCTGTGTGATGATATTTGAAACTATCGTCAAACTAGTGAGCTGTAAAACTCAAAAAACTTTTTTTGTTATTTATATTTGTCCACGTGTCTGTAGTGACTGAAATTGCAGCGAATCAGCTGTAAACGAAGCGTCACGGGAATCTCCTAAACCGTAATCGGCCTGGCCGATTAGTCGGCCGACTAGTCGGCTTATTTACAACCGACTAATCGGCTAGTCGGCCAAAGTCATAATCGGCACATCTCTACTATTATTATACTATAAATTATTGTGATTATTTACTTTTTTTTAATCGAATTTTTTTTTGTTAATTATTCCATATTTGACGAGTTTCCATGTGGTCTTCTTCTCGTCATATGTCTTTCCGAAGCCATTGTAGAGTCTAACTGTTTTCATTTCATTTCAGGGCAACTCTATTTTCATTTTCAGGAGTCCATATTCATACAGTGTAATGTATCATAATGTTGGGAGGGTGGCTGTTATTGGTAACGTTGTTCAATATGGCTGTCTCGCTCGCACCCGTAGTTAAGATTGGTAAGGATTTTTTACATGTACATGTATGAAAATAGGCATGTGGGCAGATTTTTACAACAACTACTTAACCAATCATCATGAAACTTTGTACACATATATTTGGTGGTACTAGAAGTAACATAGGATACTTTTTATTAAAAGTAAATAAATTATTTTTTACTATAGTTTCCAATTGACTATAGTTTCAGGTGTTTGAAATGATCTCTGATACTTATTTAATTACGTAAATACGAGCGAAGCTGCGGGTAAAAGCTAGTTGCATACAGTAATGCCCCGCTTTACGCGAGGGATACGTTCCGGAAAAAATCGCGTTAACTGAAATTCCCGCGACCATAGAGAAGTTGATGACTACATTATGTTTATACGCACTCTTTCGCGTAATTTAATAATAAATTTGAATTTCGCGTTATAGTGAAAACGCGCATAACAGGGTCGCGTAAAGCGGGGTATTACTGTATAGTTATCTTTTAAAATGTGGGAAGTTACCATGCCCCACTCTGTAGTTTGAAGATGTCGTCCAATACAATCTGTAACCAAAAGTTCGACCAATTAGAATATTCCAATTTCCAGGTGCGATCTTTTCCGAGGACACACGTGGTACCAGTACAGAGTTAGCTTTCAAATATGCCGTTTATAAGATTAACAAAGAGAGGATGCTGTTGCCTGATACGACACTCGTTTATGACATACAATACTCACCAATCAAGGACGGCTTCAGAGCGTACAAGAGAGGTAAATTACTTCATTAGAGGCCGCTAGATGTCGCTGCCAATTCTTGTATCTCAAGTTTTGATTATTTGCTCAAATTTATATAGGTATTATGCCGGCTACATGTACAAGCTGAAAATACTTATTTAAGAAAATTTTCTTCATATTACTTTGTAACCTGATTGATACCTGTGTGGTTGTAATTTTAATTCTTGTGAATTATGTGATTTTTGTATTATTTACTTTTTTCTGAATTAAAATTTAGTTTTATTATTATTATTATTATTTTATGTACAGACTATAATTGACGAGTTTCTTGTGGTCTTCTTCTCGTCATACGCCTTTTCGAAGTCACGATAGAGTCTAACGATGAGCAAGCGCACGCCTTTAGTGCCTATGCTAATAAACTATTTTTATTTTCATTTTCAAAGAACGCTGAATTGACCTTGCATCTCTCTCTTCCGTCTCCATTGATTGGCTGTTATCCCACCATATAACATTCCTGCTATATTTCAGCATGTCTGCAAGCCAAACTAGGTGTAATAGCATATTTCACTGGTGGTGATCCCATGTTGGGGACCGTGGTGTCAGCTTTATCGAAAACTTTAAAAATACCACATTTCGATGTAACTGGAAATATATATGTTAAAGGTATGTTTTTTATATCTCTTAATAAATAAATCATATAGTCTTTTGTTTAAAAAAGTATGGTAGGTACGAGTTTTATTCTATATTATACAGTTTAGGACGCTCAGCTGTCATTCTTTATACAGGAATGACAGCTGAGCGCTCTAAATTGTATGATAGCGCCCCGCTCTACAACATTCGCACTTTTTGTAAGTAGACCATTTGGAACAAATATCGATCAATATTTGCCACTGAATCGAATGGTTAGTCAATATAATTATTTATTTAAAAAAACTGCCATAGATGCATTCTCCTACAACAAGCCAAAATACAAGAAAAATATGAATTCTAACTATCATTACTAAATAATTGTGTTTTTCCACTTAAATCTAATTGGTATTTATTATTATGTAATGTAACATGTAAACTATTATACGTATTTTTGTAATTTTATTAGAAGTGTAGTATCTATCCCTTTATCACTTTGAGCATGCCGTCCTATCCTATAATTAAAATTTCATTTAGTTTATATAATAGTACTCCTTTTTATAATATGTAGTTCTAATGTAATTTTGTAGGTAGGCTTTATAAATAAATCAATACTGGCAATCGAATAAAACTTATGCTTACCGTACATAAATGTTAACTTTTGTCGAAATGTACAACATGAATTGATTGAAACGAGTTAAATTAAGGACACGTGCGGAGGTGTTTTTAGAGAGAATTTATTGATAAACAGCACTGTCTTAACTCTAATAGTTTTACCAACGAAGTGAACAAACATGCTTTTCCCTACCGATCTTATATACTACTAGCTGTTGCCCGCAACTACGTCTGCGTAATAATGAATGAAATAAATCTAAGAAGATTTATACAAACTTTCATCCCCTATTTTATCCCCTTGGGGGTAGAATTGATCAAAATCCTTTCTTAGCGGATGCCTATGTCATAACATCTACCTGCATGCCAAATTTCAGCCCGATCCGTCCAGTGGTTTGGGCTGTGCGTTGATAGATCACTATGTCAGTCAGTCACCTTTGAGTTATATATATTTAGAAGATTCTATATACTATTATCATTCCTTCATCCGATCTCCTGGGAAGGAATTCTTATTGTTTTATCTTACATTACACCATTTTTATTAAAATTCTGTCTTCTGCTTATATAACTAACGATAATTGTTTCTAATTTCAGTAGATAACACAACAGTAGATTTTACGATAAATTTACACCCGTCTAGAGTGTTAGTGGATAAGGCGTTTGATGATTTTTTGAATTATTTAAAATGGTCAAGACTTGGCGTTTTGTATGAAGATTATGGGCAAGGTAATGATGTTTATACACCATAAGACAGGTAAACATTTTCGTGACAGAGACGCTTACAGTCCGTGAGTCAATTTCCATTGTCTTTATTATTATTAACTTTTAACACTATATAGTCGTGTGATCTCTTATCATATAGTTGAGCATTTAGTTTCTAATAATTGCGGTCATTTATATCATGTAACGTGTTGATGTAATTTTGTTAGTAGGCTTAATAAATAAATATGGTGCCGGGATTGGGCAACAAGGACAGAAAATGTAATATTTTTTAAATATACAGAGACCCTGACAAACCTTTGAATTTTAAAAGACTAACTAATTTCATAATGAACTAACAAAAATATTTTTCAATTTAACGTTTAAATAAACTTTAGTAAAGGCAGTTCCTGATTCTACTTGGTCAATTGACTTGTGTAATATATTACAATTTCCAGGTGATCTAAATATAATAAACTTGGGTAAGGACGGCCGTGATATGTATGTGAAGCGTTGTACTGCATCAAGTGATTACAGAAAGGCTTTGACGCAGCTCAAAAATCAACGAATTAATCACATCTTAATAGATACTGATCCAAAACATTTGTCCAAGTTATTTAGAGCTGTGAGTATTTGTTCGCCTTAAAGACTTAGCGGCTTACTTACGAAGTTACCATTGTGCAACTATAGAGGGCGTGGCTAACTAAATTCAACTTTCAGATTTTACAACTCCAAATGAATAATGAGGATTTTCATTACATATATACATCGTTTGTAAGTATTTTTTTAATAGTTCTTTATCATATAAATACGCTCCGTGTACTATTAACTGGACGAGAAGTATGAGTTTTGTTCGTCATAAAGAACCATACAGTTTGGGACGCTCAACTGTCATTTCTGTATAAAGAATGACAGTTTAGAGCGCTCAGATGTCATTCTTTATATAGGAATGACAGTTGAGCGCTCTAAACTGTCTATTATGTATAAAAAATGTCAGCCGAGCGTCCTAAACTGTCATTCTTTATACAGGGATGACAGTTGAGCGCTCTAAACTGTTAGATACTTGATGTTAGTTTTATTCGACATCAAGGATCATACAGTTTAAAGCGCTCAACTGTCATCCCTGTATAAAGAATGACGGCTGAGCGTTCTAAACTGTGTGATACTTGATGTTAAGTAAATCTGATACTGGTAGCTAAAGCCCAAAGCCGGAGCCAACTGTTACAACTAGAATTTCGTAGGACATGGAATTATTCGACCTGGAAGATTTTTACTACAATCGTGTGAACATGAGCGGGTGGCGTTTGGTTGATGGCACATCAGACAAAGTGAAGGATACGCTTCTTGTGATGCATAAGTTTCATCCGATTGGTGCGTCAATCTTGACTGGACCACATATAAAGGTGAATGCGTTTATATATTTATACTGGAGTTTTACGTTAATTGTGACTAATAAAAAAATTGTTTGGGATATTCCACTGTCATTTTTAAGGCGAGTATGTTAAGTGTGTGGTGTTATATTATAGTTTGTATAAATAATGTATAGTATAATTTATTAGTATTTGTTTAAATGTGATAATGATTGTTTATTAAGTTAATTAGTTGAATTTCGTTAATAACTCATTAATATTTTATAATTGGTTTCACTGTTGTTTGCCATTAGCTTTAAGTCATTAACGAAGTGGACTTTACAACTCATTAACAAATGATGCATATAAACAGTCCACAAGATTCAATAACAGAGATTCGATGTACAACTCTTGACCAGAGAACGCTGTTAGTTATAAGCTATAACATAAATCTTTATATCAAAAAGGAAGTTTTGCTCTCGCCATCTGACAAATACTTTGTTTAGGCTTCATTTTGTTATAGAAAGAATTGAAAAACGAACGAATGTTTCACCCATATGGTATTGTGTTTCTACTGTGGATTTTAATATTGAAAATGTAACTACGTAAACTGCGTAATTTTGTTTTTTATTGGCGGCATTTTAACTTGAATTTTCATCTGTTCGCTTTGGAAATTAGTCGCTAACAAGTAGCATAAATAAATAGATTTAAATAACACAATCTGGCGCGCTTTTTACTAGTATGCTTCGTATGTACACACCTATTCACATAACGGGACAAACTAAAACAAAAGAGCGCTGCGTCCCTTCATAGAATACGAGATACTACTAGATAGTTATTACTGCATAAAATGGAATAAAATGCATTTAAGTAATGATAAAGTGATTACAGCTCAAATTACACTAAAGCGTTATCTTTGAATACGGATCTTAGTTCTTCAAAAACGACACAAATCGTACAAACTCTACTATACTTTCACAGACTGAACCAGCCTTGCTATATGATGCTGTTCAAATATTAGCAACTGCATTGAACAGTATGAAGGAACTGAAACTCACCAATATAACCTGTGAAGCCGAAGAAGCATGGAGTGAAGGAGCGGCTTTGTACGATAACATTAATAAAGTAATTATTGTTGTTTATTATCTATTAATGGAATAGTCTAAACCAGTGAATCTCAACCTTTTTTTGTTGTGATACACTTAACAATTCCAAATTTAGCGGCATATAAAGTTTGAAAGTTATTTATGCATCTATAGCACGCTGTGTAAAATAGTTTATGATAATAATTTTGTTAGTAAAATAAATTAATATGTACTGCAAAAACAACTAATTGTTAAGGGATTAATTACAATTTAATAATAAGAATATTTTTAATGAGAAATTTGATATTGATACGTTTCTAAAAGGCAGTACATTTGTTGAGTATCACTTGTCCAATTTACCCATGTTTGGTAAAAATAATTAGTCCAAAAACTTGATCTTGGTTTATTTATTTATTTATAAAGCCTACCTACAAAATTACATTAGAACTACATATTGTAAAAAGGACTACTATTATATAAACTAAATGAAACTTTAATTATAGGATAGGACGGCATGCTCGAGGTGATAAAGGGATAGATACTACACTTGTAATAAAATTACAAAAATACATAAAAATAAAAATAAAAACAAGAACCAAATAGATGTAAGGAAGAGCGGAGAAAGAAGAAAATACCTTTTAATTTTTTTTAACCTTCTAATTTTTTTATAGATCACAGCACATGGACTAACAGGTCCGATAGCTTTTGACAATGGTCTCCGAACTGATTTCAATCTGCAATTAATGAGACTATCTGGCGGTGATGATGGAGGCAAGGTTTTAGCTGGACTTTGGACTCCAAAAGATGGGTTAGAGGTCACTGATCCTGCTGCCTATAAAAGAGACCCACCTCCGAATGTCACTTTGACAGTAGTCACTGTTGAGGTATATACCTGTCTTTGTATCTTGATATAGATAAAAATAACTCAGTTTATTAATTTTCATGCTACGTAGAAATTACAATAATAATAATAAAATTCTTTATTTGTAAAGTCACAAATCGGCGAACTTAATGCCTAAAGGCATTTTCTACCAGCTAACCGGTCTGGAGAAATAATTGAAGAATGAAAGTAGTGCATAGAGGAAGTTGTATAGAAGATAGTTGGTTGGTGTATGAATATTAATGCTATACATAATAAACTACTACATAGTATAATATATACATATATACAGAATATAATAAATAAATAATTTGTGTATATAAATTATATATATTTTGTAAGAAATAAATAACCATCTGTGTGATATGTTATTGAAGGTGTATCCAGCTAGTTATGTACAATTAGTTCGATTATAATAATAATTGTTAGTAATAATAATAATAATACTAATAGAAATATCATAATAATGTCAATAAAAATTAAAACAATAAGTTAAACCAGCGGTTCTCAAACTTTTTTGGCGAAGGAACAAGCCTTAATATAATTATAAAAAACTGATTTATATGTATTCATGAATAATCATATTGCAATGTAATATTTATTTGGAATATTTAGATGTAACCTTATAATCTCTTTTTGGTAGAAATTTTTGCAGTATTTTAGCCCTAGGGTCCCGCGGAACACACTTTGAGAATGGCCGAGTTAAACAATTATATTTTTTTGTTATTGACTGAATATTTACTGTCAGTGAATTTTTTATAGATGTCGATATGAGGGTTAACGTGTGAATTAAAAATTAATAATTTCTTATTTGGCTGCCTGAATACTCGACATTGGCTGATATCTGAAGCCATTAATGAAAGAAGATGCAGTGTATAGTAGAAATAATAATAAAAATAAATACAAAAAAAAAGTTTCACGTAAATTTCAGGAGAAACCATACGTTATGGTTAAAGATGGATGGAACCTTCAAGGGAACGCGAGGTTCGAAGGCTTTTGTATTGATCTCCTTGCCAGGGTCGCTGCCAGAGCTGGCTTTCATTATAGGCTTCGTTTGGTGCCAGACAAGGTGTATGGGGCGCGTGATCCGAACACGGGCCAGTGGAATGGTATTGTCAAAGAACTGGTTGATAGAGTAAGTTTTATAATTAATTGTTTCAGGCGTTACTTTCCGGAAATCCATATTAATGGAAATTATTTTTGCTTATAATTCCCGCTACATTAGGTCGATGAAGGAAAATAACATCCACCAACATGCAATAACTTGTCTCGACGGGTTTCGGAGCGAAGCCGAAGCGACCACACGTATCCTGATGATGCCACGTGAAGTGGCGAAACGCGTCGAGACAAGTTATTGCATGTTGGTGGAGGTTATTTTCCTTCATCGATCTAATGTAGCGGGAATTATAAGCAAAATAGTTTTAAATAATTTCCTTTAGAGTAAGTTTTGTCAATTAAATATTTATTGCAACTATCATAGCTGCTAAATGTTAAAATATAAATTAATTTATTTGTTATAAAATTTTACAATAGTGGAAATGACATGCCTAATTTTGATTAATGAATTACTATAATGGCAACTCTAATCTCTAAGTAATGTCAAAAAAGTAAAAAAAAAATCGAATTTTTAAAAATACATTAAGTTCAACTGTTCGTGTCTATTTTCTAAAAATTCCATTAAACGTGGAGATTTCCGTACCTTACCATGTAGTAAAAATTATAAGCTTTGGACTGTCAAAGTGAAAGATGTTGTATGAAGAAAACCGCCACTTTGAACTGTACTTTTGGCAATTATATTACAATACTCAGATCAGGGGTAGGCAACGCGGCGCCCCCGATCGATTTTTAATGCGCCCTCGCTGGACTAATGTAAATGTATGATAGCCAGAGCGATTTACTTACTCTTGTCAACGGCGATATACAGCAAGTAGTCAGTTGAGTTTAGAATAAAAAAAAAAAAAAGGTGTGTGTGCGATTCATACACGATAGAAGTGAAACTTCAGTAAATCGAGAAAAGAATGAGATGAATATATATACCAAGGGTAGGATAATTACAAAGTTTATTCGTTTAAAAATGAAAGTATTTTGATTAATTTTAAAAGATATTTTATTTAACATATGTTACATAATTTATTGCTCAAGTTCCATATTTTAATTTTATTTTCATTTTTTTTTAGTGGGGTGCCTTCGGAGCCGGCCGCGAACGGCCTCTTGACTTTTACATAGATTAGTTTTTTAAAATAGAATACGGAAAAAAAAATTTCGGTTCCTGAAAAAAATCCTGAAAAATTTTTTCAGATCTTGAAAGAGCTTATGATTCTGACCAAGATTGTCGTTTACACGAACTATATCGGACGTTTACTTTCGGAGATACAGCCAATAAGGCGAGCGTCGACCGTGGGTCGGCGCGAACCGCCGAAATAACCCCCCCCCCCCCCCCCCCCACCTCCTTCATCCACCAAAAATCGCGATCCACGTAAGACATATAGCCATAAATCGAGCGTCGACCGAAGGTCGGCGCGAGCCGCCGCCCCCCCCCCCCCCCCTTTCCCCTCCACACCCCCTCTCGCCATCCAAAATCATAAAAAAAAAATAAATAAAAAAAAACAAAAAAAAATCGAATAGGCCTCCAAATTTCGATCAGAATAACCCTTTACGCGGTCGCGCTGACGTCATCGGTTGTCGAGATATCGCAAAAACAAATTTTGAAATTCGCGCGCGAAACGTCAGATGTTTACCTGTCGTTTTTTCCGTTGCATCCGGTTTGAAATCACAACGATTCTAAAGAAGTTTCACTTCAAAATAGTTTATTAATAAATAATTTTAGTATATAAAAATAGCAAGGGCCCCTGTACTAGGTTCGAAAACCTGTCCTACTGGGTATCCCGGTTACTGAAATAGAATGAAGAAAGAAAATAGCGATAGAAATATATAAAATATAAAAACTGAAGAAAACAATATATATATAAATACATACACATACACACACATACACACATACATATAATAGGCATGTGGACAGATTTGTAAAATATGCGCCCTCGGTGATTTTCAAATTTCGTATTGCGCCCTTAAGGACAAACAGGTTGCCGACCCCTGACTTAGATAATAATGCACATTTTACAGAAAGCAGACATAGCAGTCGCGTCAATGACGATAAATTATGCGAGGGAAGCCGTAATTGATTTTACAAAACCATTTATGAATCTTGGCATAGGGATCCTGTTTAAGGTGAATATTTTAATTACAGCTACTGACCGCTAGATGACGTTAGTTGTTACTGCGTTTAATAATATTTAAAGTCCATGTTAAATAATTTTTAATATTAATCATATGACTATACCGGGTGATTCAGTTGAAATTCTTTATGTTCAGATGTGTTTTCTGATTGTCCTGAAATTAATTATTAATATGATGGTCACCCTACAGCATAAAGTTAATAAATGAAAACGGTGTAATATCAGACGTACTCAGGAATAAAATCTTTAAGAATGACGATTCTTTATACCAGCGGTTCTCAAACTTTTTTGGCGAAGGAAAAAGCCTTAATATAATTATAAAAAACTGATTTATATGTATTTATGAATAATCATATTGCAATGTAACATTTAGTTGGAATATTTAGATGTAACCTTATAATCTCCCTTTGGTAGGTATTTTTTGTAGTATTTTAGTCCTAGGGTTCCGCGGAACACACTTTGAGAATGGCTGCCTTATACTATAGGGTCCAAGTCCATTCGAAAGTACACGTGATCTTAGTGATAGCACTTAAGAAAAGAATCCGTTTCAGGTACCTACATCTCAACCGACCAGACTCTTCAGTTTTCTGAATCCACTAGCCATTGAAATCTGGCTTTACGTTCTATCGGCGTATGTGCTTGTTTCCTTTACATTGTTTGTTATGGCGAGATTCTCCCCGTATGAGTGGTAAACATTTTATTTAGATTAGCAATTATATTTAGAGATATTCCGATCCGTATAAAATTTGGCCGTCATTTCTTCATACAATAATGAGAGATGAGGTCCTAAACATTATACTAACCATACCATGTCGGTTTGAGAAGAGAAATATTCTGACTAAGTTGAGAAGATATGCTCCTCTCAATAATACAGTCGACAATCTTCAAATGGATACAGATTGGACTTTGAACTGGAAGAAACAATCATTAGAAAGGGATAACTATATTCTTATCGTATCGAAGTTGAGGCATGTGTGAAATGCTGCTGTGAGAAGGATCGCTTCTCTTTCTATCGCTTATATGTATAGCTACAAAAACTGTGTCCGTTTGAAAATGACCTTGTGTTTTGATATAATTAAATGATCTTTTTTCGCTCTCAGGTCGTCCAACAATAATATTTGTGGGCATGAAACGAAAGTTCTAACAAACCAGTTCAGTGTATGCAACTCTTTCTGGTTTATCACTGGTACCTTTTTGAGACAGGGCTCTGGTTTGAATCCAAAGGTATGTGTAGCATATTTTTTATGTATTTATTACTTCAACTAAAATACAAAGTATTGAAAATTTCAAAACTACCTGCATTTCTTGTTACGTGGTAAAATAGTAGTAATTATATCAAATTATTAATAACAATCTCTAGGAAATTAAAATGTGGTATTAATTAATCTCAATATACTCCACCAGCATTCTATTTTTAAACCAAGCTTGAGTCGTTTTTAATTTACAAGACTTAAAAGTTGTCCCGTGTCTTTACGTAAATCATGGACATAGAAAGTTAGTAGTAGTATAAATTGAAACTGCAGACAGAATTATAATAGTATTTCTCTACAAGTCCTTTTGTAATATAAGAATTTCCAACTTCCAAATGCTATTTCAAAATAAAAAATCCTTCCTTTAGGCTCTTGTGTATACTAAGAATGTACAGAGATTTCGAAAAGGTATATGACGAGAAGTAATCACAAGAAACTCGCCAATCATAGCCTGTACAATATAATGTTAGCATTAGCAGGTACATTCTTGCTTGGCTTTAATTAAGCATCTTTACTCAATACAATGATTGTAAATAAAGCTAGTACCTAAGTATATAAAACTCTATTTTAATATTCCAGGCTACATCAACAAGAATAGTGGGGGGTATATGGTGGTTTTTTACGCTTATAATATTGTCTTCATATACAGCGAATTTGGCTGCATTTTTGACTGTAGAACGTACGGTGCTGCCCATTCAGAGTGCAGCCGACTTAGCAGCCCAAAATAATGTGCAATATGGAACTTTGAATGGTGGATCTACTATGACATTTTTTAGGGTAGGTTTTGTAGAATCTTTTTTAATTGTGTGAAAAAAAATGTTCGGACAATACGTTCTTTTCTTGATGACCATAGTATACTTGTCGATTTTCAAATGGATACAGATTTTGTAGGTATATAAGATCCCTCTCACAGCCTCAACTTCGACACGATAAAAATATAGTCATCCCTTTCTAATGATTGTTTCTTCCAGTCCAAAGTCCAATCTATATCCATTTAGAGATTGTTATTTATACAGGATATCTTAGTTTGAGGGTCAGGGTGTTTTATATGTATAGGGTGATTCAGTCAAACATTTGGAGCCGAAAATATTGTATTAAGTATTGTTAGTAAATTCCATTGTTAAAAACAGTTTTTTTTAAATCTTAAAATATTGCAACAGCAGCAAAGGTTCGTACGAATCAACTGATATATAAATATGTTTTAGGACTCCAATATAGATTTATACCAGAAAATGTGGCAACAAATGACAACGGCGACTCCTCCGGCATTAGTGACGTCATATGAGGAGGGCGTGCAAAGGGTTTTGGCGGGAAATTATGCATTTTTAATGGAGTCGACAATGTTAGATCATAGGGTACAGAGAGATTGTAATTTGACACAGATTGGTGGGCTTTTGGATTCTAAGGTAATTGTTTTAGTGAACAGCAGACTAATTTTAAAGACTTTATTATTAAGCCAGTGGTTCCCAAAGTTATCTGGGCTCCGAACCATCTCGGATATCTTAGAAAAATTTGGGTTTAAAAATTGGTAATGCTCAGAGATTCCCTAGTAGCGAGTCGTGGAACTACTTAATGCAGTCTTATTTGTTCTAATTGGAATTACAAAAATGAAAATACAAGCGTTACCAATATCAATGAAGGACTGTTTTATTAACACATACTTACATAGTTTGGGAACTTCTGCACTAATATAAACCAAAAAATATTTGTTAAGAAAATACACTTATTGTAAGAAGCTATAACTAGGACTTAAAGACGATATATCTCAAAATTCAGCAGGATCTGCTTGGAAGTAGCCGGGATAACGAGAGGAGTGTGCCCTGTTAATTTGGACAGAGCACATTCGTCTCCTCAAGCCGGCATAGTGGAGTCGACTGTTGCACGAGGTCATCTGTCTGTGGTAACAGTTGTCTATGCTCATGGACCGCACTCTAGCTTAACATCAGGCGGAGTGTGGTCATATGCTGGACTATCAATAGAAAAAAACACACTTACATAGTTTGGGAACTTCTGCACTAATATACATCAAAAAATATTTCTTATTGTAAGAAGGTATAATTAGAACTTAATTACGATGTATCTCAAAATTACTATTTTTCTAGTTATAGTGGTTTTTAGGTCCAAACTTCAAACTGACTTTTAGCCTAATTGCTACAAAATTCTTATTCCAGGGTTACGGTATAGCCACTTGGAAAGGCAGTCCGTGGAGGGATAAGATTTCCCTAGCAATATTAGAATTGCAGGAAAAGGGTGTTGTTCAAATACTCTACGACAAGTGGTGGAAGAATACTGGTGATGTTTGCAATAGAGAAGGAAAGGACAGCAAGGCTAATCCGCTCGGTGTACAGAACATAGGTATGGTGGGGGTAGTGTTTTATTATATAAAGTACAGGGTATAGTTTAGTGTCATATCGTACGTATACTGGATGATTCATACTTTGGGAAGCGCTGGATACTTTATTGAGCAAAACAAAGTGATATTGTTTAATTAGGTATATTTGCTTCTTAAGTAAGTTTTGTATTTTTTTTGCTTTGACAAACGTCATCAACAAAACCTTTGCCAAGAGAGATAGGGCTGCCCTACAATACTAACGTTTGGAGTCGAAATTGTGGTATTGAATAACGTTAGTAAAGTCCATCCCTATGGTCAGATTTTAAAAAAATATTTGAATTTCCCGAAATTAATTATTAATATCATGGTCACCGCAATCGTGGAGTATATATGTACACTATTGCGTTCCCGTATACGTTTGTATATGGGTGTCCATGGTTTATGTTAAAACGTAGGACTATTTTTAAGTATTGTAAATTGAGTTTTGTATAAAATGATTATGTCAATTGGGGTCAATTAATATGTTTATAGGTGGTGTGTTTGTGACTCTATTATGTGGGTTAGCCGTCGCAATACTGGTGGCAATTTTAGAATTCTGCTGGAACACCAAGAAGAATGCTGGATCTGGAAGACAGTCTCTTTGTGGTGAAATGGGGGAGGTGAGATTGAATTGTAAATGTTAATTATATCAACGTGTTTTACGAACAAGGTAGGATTTACAAACTTGCAATTTTATAGAGCGGTTTAAAGTTGTTATTGTGCATAGTTTGTTTGTGTAGATTGCGTATCTCAAAGACCAGCATTGATTAAATATCACATTGCAAATTTTGTGATTAAAAATTTGCATACGTCTTAGCTCGTAATTTTTATGTTGCCAATAATTATTAATGAAAAACGCATTAATTAGGTAGATATATGTTTTATTAATACCCTTAAATAATAAAAAGTAAAGAAAATAATAACAAATAATAATAATAAAATATTTTATGTGCGCTTTAAGAGAAATTCAAAAAATTAACTACTTGGCCTAGGACAATAAAATTTAGTGTTTCGGATAGGAAATTACCCCCTATATTACCAGTATTTCCTTGGTCCTTGACTTACGGGACACCCTGTATATCTCCAATACCCGTATGGATATTGGCTTATTGTATATTATATGTATATGTTACAGGAGCTCCGTACAGCAATACGTGGTGGTACTACCACCCGACCCATATTGAGAGGAAGTTGCTCCAGATGTTCTCTGCCTACCCACGTTCCAATTTATACTGAGGTAATTAATAACATATATATATATAGAAGACTCTATATATATTTTTTTATTGATAGCCCAGCATATGACCACACTCCGCCTGATGTTAAGCTAGAGTGCGGTCCATGAGCATAGACAACTGTTACCATAGACAGATGTCCGCGTGCAACAGTCGACTCTGTCCAAATTAACAGGGCACACTCCTCTCGTTATCCCGGCTACTTCCAAGCTGATCCCGAAACGCGACTAGGTCACTTCACGGGTGTTCCGCAAAAACTATTTCGCTATATCAGTGGTTCTCAAAGTTGACCGGGCTCCGACTCGTCTAACAATAGTTCTCAATCTTGGAACCCACTTCTTGGGTGTCTTAGAATAATGGGTGTATAAATATTTGTGATGCTTAGAATACTCTAGTGGCGAGTCGTAGAACTACTTAATGCCGTCTTATTTGTTCTAATTGGAATGAATATGAATGAAGGATTGTTCTATTAACTTCGTAACCCATTTACTCGTGGCGGTCGATTCTACAAGCCAAAAATACTTATTTAAGAAGATTTGAGGTTTTGATGTTTAGTCTGTCAGTGTCATCTTTCTTGTTTCTTCTGATCTTGATTGCCACAATGCATTGTGATAATTATATTTTTAATACATTTTAATCTACAATATTATTACACATATGTTCCTTCAAAAGTGGTGACCCAACGACTTTCGAACAATGCAACCAGAAAATAACCTTATTTGTGAAGTTATGAAGCTAACGGCAAATTTTGAGCTCGGTATATGTAGACATTCTAGGAGCCCTTGGTCGTCATCTAATATACGGTGATTACAGGGCGCTTAATGCCGCTACAATGCCTAACAGAATCAGCTCTTCACAACATAGCCAGTGAAAAGTATCCATTGTATAGTACAGGCTATGACTGACGAGTTACTTGTGATTACTTCTTGTTATATGTCTTTCTGAAATCTCCGTAAGTTCTGAGTATGCGCAAGCGCCTGAAGGGTGTATGCGAGATAAAGATTTCTGATTTTGATAGTCTTAGTTTTTAACATCATCCGTAGGTTTCTATTGGAACAATAAATGTTACAACAATATTAACTATCAGATATAATCCGTTCTTAAATACTGTTATTTGCAGCTTCATTCAGAGTGTTAAACGCTTTGCTAACTAATATCTGTTTTATACGTGTTTTAAATTCTAATGTTATATGATACTAGCTTTTACCCGCGGTTTCGCTCGCATTTAAGTCATTAAATAAGTATCAGAGATCATTTCAATAGAAATGAATCAATATGATTCCAAACAGCTGAAACTATAGTCAGTTGGAAACTATAGTAAAAAATAATTATTTTTTAAATAAAAAGTATCCTATGTTACTTGTAGTACCTCCAAAAATATGTGTATAAAGTTTCATGATGATCGGTTAAGCAGTTGTTGCGTGAAAACGTAACAAACTCATATTCACATTTATAATATTAGCAGGGATGTATGATATTTGAGTTTATTTGCTATATTTCAGGGCGTCTCTAATAATATGGTCGAACTGAAAGAACTGCGTTGGTCATAGCACGGGAGACGGCGCGGAGGGCATGCGTCCGCCCCCGCGTCGCCTGCAGCATCCAGCAAATGCCAACACCACTCGTTTAGAAGATGTCATCATTATAGTAAGCTACTTTTTTTGACTAGACTTGACTTAAAGGAAATTATTTAAAATTATTTTGCTTATAATTCCCGCTACATTAAGTCGATGAAGGAAAATAACCTCCACCAACATTCATCGTGGCATCGTCAGGATACGTGAAGTGGTGAAACGCGTCGAGACAAGTTATTGAATGTTGGTGGAGGTTATTTTCCTTCATCGACCTAATGTAGCGGGAATTATAAGCAAAATAATTTCCTTTAATATGGATTTCCGCAAAGTAACGCCTGAAACAATTAATTATAGACTTGATATATTAAACGTAATTTTTTTTCCAGATTCAGTGGGTTCACTCGGAAGAACAACGTCTTATGTGCTGAAAGAACAACCGAAAAAACATGTTCAAATTGTCGCGTAACCTGTAACTAATTAAAAAGGCTTTGTGGTCATTTTTCACCCCTTTATGTAAACTTTTCCTTTTATACCAGCCATTCTCAAAGTGTGTTCCGCGGAACCCTAGGGCTAAAATACTACAAAAAATACCTGCCAGAGGTTATAACATTGCGATATGATTATTCATAAATACATATAAATCAGTTTTTATAATTATATTAAGACTTTTCCTTCGCCAAAAAAGTTTGAGAACCGCTGTTTTATACAACAAGGTATTTTATGAGAATATTTTAATTTATATTTACAATTGCAAATTAAATACTTCCTGACATATGGGCGGTCCCCCCTCCCTTCCTTCCTCCTCCCCCCGCTCGTTTTATTTTCTTTAACCCCTCCTGAAACCAAAACGTGTCCACGCCCGTGTCCAGCCTTTTGTTTCGACTTATTATATTTCTGGGTGATTCAGTTGAAATATTCCAAACGTTCGAATTAATCACCCTGTGTTCATAATGAAATTAAATTTGTTCTAGATTAAGCCGCATAATGTGTTTTAAACTAATCGAATAATGTTTTTGTTTTATAAAAAAAATATATATAACTAGCTGTTGCCCGCGGCTTCGCTCCCGTTAAGAAGTATTATTATTAATTAGGTATAGTTTTTGCGGCTTTATTTTTGTTTAGCGTGCTTAATCATAGTAGCTCCAATCTTTAATTTCAGTTCAATCAGTCGAAAATCTAATAAGATTTATATAAACTTTCATCCCCTATTTTATCCCCTTAGGGGTGGAATTGATCAAAATCCTTTCTTAGCGGATGCCTACGTCATAACATCTACCTGCATGCCAAATTTCAGCCCGATCCGTCCAGTGGTTTGGGCTGTGCGTTGATAGATCACTAAGTCAGTCACCTTTGAGTTTTATATATATATATATATATATATATATATATACTAGTCAAAAAAAGTATTGCACCACTTGAACTTTTTACGATTTGAAATAAACAAATTAACTTTTGATAACAAAAATGCATCTGAAGTGTTTCTTATGGTAATTGTAACACTTAAAATTAAGTTTTTTGTTGCATTCTTTTAATTTTACAGGTTAAATAAGATAAAATTCTAAAATAAGAGAAAAACGTTAAATTTACTATACACATAAGACTGGTGATATCAGCTAATTAACCTTTATTTATATTCTTTTTTTGCCATGATCAATATTTGGTGACTCCCCTCTGGCTTTTAAGCATGCCCTGACCCTATTCTCCATGCTCCTGACTAAGTTATTCAAGTGCTCATGAGGAAGGAAATCCCATTCCGCCACAGCGATATGAATTAAGTCTTCTAATGTCATGGTTTCTTGGACCCTCACTTTTATGCGTTTTGTAGCATGTCCCATGCATGTTCGATGGGATTCATGTCTGGGGAATAGGCTGGCCAAGGTTTAACATGCATAGATAAGTCGTCGTAATAGCAAATATGACCGTATTGTGGGTGGTACTATTTTTTTATAAAGTGGTATTATCGAAAGACTTCTAATCGTTACTCTAGCTAGCTACGAAGGCTTCGTAAATGGTTTTCTCTTTATTAAGATGATTAATTCGTACTATATTTCGTTAAACAGAGAGAAGAAAATTCGATTTATTTTACTATTATAATACATATGTATTTATTAATAAAGTATAAAGAACGTACACAGCTGCAGTTCTTATTAATTTCTGTAACTTAGAAAGTACTGTTTATTGCTTAATAATGATACGACATAGAGTGTATCATTGCATGGATAACAAAGTAAACCAACAAATTATTTCGTTGTTTTAAGAGTTAAATAAACTTTACACTGAAGTTTAGAACACTCAGCTGTCATTTTTGGGCCAATAACTGTCAAAATAGAGCAGTATAAGTTGTACTTGTAATTACTTATAATGTACACGTGGCGATTTTCAAATGGATACACTTTTTGTAGGTATATAAGATCCCTCTCACAGCATCAACTTCGACACAATAAGAATATAGTTATCCCTTTCTAATGATTGTTTCTTCCAGTCCAAAGTCCAATCTGTATCCATTTGAAGATTGTCAACTGTACATGAATGGACTTAGTATATTTAAATTGAATCTTTACGTTGGCTAAGTAACGTATAGAGGTCTTTATAATGAATATTATTCTTCTGTTTTTTTTTATTACTCGATGGTTAGTTAGCAATTTAATTGTAATTGTATACTGCCAAATTTATATATATGTATTGTATGTCGTTTTTATATCATATTATTGACAAGCATAGAGACTAAATATTTTCACATAGGCTCTTGGGCGTAGTCAGAAAGGCATTTAACAAGAAGTAATCACAAGTAACTCGCCAATCATAGCCTGTACAATATAATGTTAGTATTAGCAGGTACATTATTGCTTGGCTTTAATTAAGCATCTTTACTCAATACAATGAATGCAAATAAAGCTAGTACCCAAGTATATAAGCACACCAACATACACACAATCATCTCAGTCACACTAGGTTGTCATTTATCTTATAATAAGCCTTCTAAATAAACTTTGTATGTAAAATATGTCAACATACTAAAACACTATCCGTCTCTTTTTCACGTATGTCATTTACTATGCATTAGAAAAGGGCTTTTAATTACATGTATACCAGCTTTTATTCGCGGCTACGCTCGGATTTAAGTCATTAAATAAATATCAGATATCATTTCAATAGAACTATACTCGATATTTTACTATAGTCAATTGGAAACTATAGTTATTTTTTTAATAAATAGTATCTTATGTTACTGCTAGTACCTCCAAAAATATGTATACAAAGTTTCATGATGATCGATTAAGTAGTTGTTGCGTGAGAACGTAACAAACATACTCTGAATTGATCTCTGATACTTATTTAATGACTTAAATGCGAGCGAAGCCGCGGGTAAAAGCTAGTAGTACATATACCCAAAAAAATGACATCTCTCTTTTGTATATTATAAACAATTTCTGTGCTTGTCATTATTGTGATTTTATAAGAAATGTATGAATTTATTAAAATAAAGAAAAACGGTTGTTTTAAATAAAAAATTTCTTAAAATACATATTTTTTATTTTATTTCAAAATTCATTAATATTTCATTCAGGAGTGGTGGCCTAGGAGACCTAGGTCTGTGCCCTGATATGTCCTAGTGTTCGTGTCTAGTTTAACATCAAAAGGAATGATCACATTTGATTACAACACTCGAGCTGTAGAATGAACTGTCTCTATACGTTTTGAAATGTATATATTTTTATAATAATGGGCTAAAATCGTGTAGTACATTTTTTTAGACAGGCTTCATTCAAAGTTCATACTAAAAATTGTTTGGAAAAATTTTGGTAGGAAAATTCGTAACAAACATTTTCTTCTTAAAGACCAATAACGTCTCTACATCTTAACATAAAAATAATTCAGAGAAATGTACAACTTTAATGAAATATTTATAAAAGATATCACCAAATTGGGATATTTTTAGAAAAATAAAAATTGCCCATTATTTTTTTAACTATTAGTTAAACATGTTTTTTTAATAGGACGTGACCCCCTTCTGTCTCTAGTTTCCGTTTGATCCACTACTTAAGGGACACCTTGTATACCAAAGAAATTTATTCGCGAAGCCAAAGCGACCACACGTATCCTGATGATGCGACGTGAAGTGGCGAAACGCGTCGAGACAAGCTATTGAATGTTCGTGGAGGTTATTTTCCTTCATCGGCCTGATGTAGCGGGAATTTTAAGCAAAATAATTTTGAATAATTTCCTTTAATATGGATTTCCGCAAAGTAACGCCTGAAACTATTAATAATATCCTGTACTAGCTGTTGCCCGCAACTACGTCTGTGTGATAATGAAGATGTTTCATATTTCAGTGAACAGACAATACCTATCACACTTCTGTAACAAAGTGGCATCTAACTATAAAAATGACACCTAACTTCAAAAATTCAAATAGTATTATACTGCACAAATGCAATCCAAAATATGTCAAGAAAAGAACAGCCAAAATCGTCAAATATAATCAACTAAAAATATATACCTCCCACCTTACAGCAGTTAATAGTAGCACATTGTGTTTTAAATACATGAATGGACTTATCGAATGCATTTAAAAAATATGACGTATATGAATGGGTCTTGTAATTTTTTTGTTTGAACATAATAATGAAAGGTCATTGGGTTATCAATGTTAGATAATTGAGAATGGTTGCCGTGAAAAGCGATTTAATTCCAAAATAAACGTCGAATATGTGATATCTAGTACTACGCAAATTAATAAATAAATAGCTCAGCACTGGCACTAAATTTAAAATACAGGCATTCCAGTCTTACGTGATAGATTTTACATTTAAATTTCACACCAAGTTAGCGCTACGTTTGCCTATACCGAACTGGGGTGGTTAAAACGCTTGGCGTCTCGCAACGTTCGACCAATCCGGTTGTATTGGGTGAGGTGAGGGAAGGGACACATGGGCAGCTCGTTACATCGTATATTTTACAGAAATCAATTATAACAAAAAACAATCTAGCAATTTTTTGTTTTGCGGACCATTTGGTTTGTGAGTAGCCCTCCCCTCCCCTCCTTTCGCCTTTCCCCTCGCTGCGTCATTGGCTATTACAGTTGCTGCATATTGTATTATTTATACTAATATTATAACGAGGAAAGATTTGTATTTTTGTATGTTTGTAACGAATTAGCTCAAAAACAACTTTTGAATGCTACATTATCACTGATCAATATAGGCTATATAAATTACAGGATTCTTACTAAAACTACAATAATGTAACCCAAGAATGAGATATGAAACATCATTAAACTTTATAGTACTTTCATTACTACGAAAACGAAGTCGGGGGCAACAGCTAGTTAAGTTTAATTGCATTTTGACAAGTCCTAGTGTTCCAACAGGAAGCTACGAATGATTCAATAGAATAAAGAATAGAGTCAAACGTTGTATTTTAGAAGTATAAACATGCGTAGTTTGTGTGTTTTAAAATAGATGTTTATTTATTTATTTATAAAGCCTACCTACAAAATTACATTAAAACTACATATTATAGGATAGGATAGGATAGGACAGCATGCTCAAGGTGATAAAGGGATAGATACTACACTTCTAATAAAATTACAAAAATACATAAAAATAAAAAACAAGAACCAAATAGATGTAAGGAAGAGGGGAGAAAAAAAATAAAATTTAAAATTCTGGTTAGTTAGTTGAAGATAGTTAGTATCAAGATGTTTCCTGTATTTTGGCTTGTTGTCATAACTTGTTATCATAACAGTGGGCTTATCACAAATTATAGTCTGGCTTTCGAACCGAGTTCGTTTCGCGATTTGTATGGAAATTTGAGCAGCGCTACCGCGTGCGGATTTGGAACTACAATATTTTAGATACTTTTTGTTAATTTTCGAACGTTCATTTAATAGATTGCTGGTGCTCGTTGGTCGTTAGTAAAAAATCATGCACCCGATTGCTAACGGATCCGTTTTACTTGTGACAGCTCGATTCGAAAGCCAGACTAAATTCGTGATAAGCCCACAGACTTACAACGTTATGTATGTGAGTAATTATCGTTACTGTGTTTGAGTAGAAATTGTGAGCGATTGTGAAGCAGACGTTCCTTATTAATAATGTTTTGAATCAAGTAAGTCTTTGTTCAATTTAATATGTCATTACAACTTGAAAGCTGTTTTTACAAAAACAATTACAAAGCTTATTAATTTTCGATTTTATAAACTTAACATCTATATTAATTAAAGAGTTTTCTTACTCAAATAATATGAGTTTAGTTATGTTATGTCAACAGACGTAATATTAGATTTAAGATCATTAGTTTTAAACTACACTAATACCCCGCTTTACGCGATCCCGTTATGCGCGGTTTCACTATAACGCGAAATTCAAATTTATTATTAAATTACGCGAAAGAGTGCGTGTAAACATAATGTAGTCATTAACTTTTCTATGGTCACGGGAATTTCAATTAACGCGATTTTTCCGGAACGTATCCCTCGCGTAAAGCGGGGCATTACTGTAATAAATATATACTAATAAATCATACGTTAATGGATGCCGACATAATAAAGTATAATGATTAATGTAACATTAGAACAATGACAATAGCAGTTAAATGTAATAGTGTTCGCCTTTGTATTATTTTAGTATATAAGCTGGATCAAAATAAACAAGTTCAATGAACGTCACGACCTCACACGAGAAGCTTGTCTTTATTAAACACCTTCAACTGCTGGTACAAAAGAACACATATTATTGTTTGTAATTTTTACGCATTTATTGATTTGAACGCACTTCGTATTCTTAAACAGATTGTAAATAGTACAATATTATTACAATGTATTATTCAAAATCCAGTATATATTTTTAAAACTTATTTTTATAATTTTTTCTATATTATTAATTCTTAATGCGATTATTCATTGTATTGAAATGAAATGAAATGAAAATCGTTTATTAGCATAGGCACTAAAGGCGTGCACTTGCTCATCGTTGGACTCTACCGTGACTTCGGAAAGGCGTATGACGAGAAGAATATCACAAGAAACTCGTCAAATTGTCTATTTAAGCTCCTTCTCTTTCCATAGCTACATCTATTATAGTTTTCCTGTTTATGTATGCAAAGGAAATTATTTAAAATTATTTTGCTTATAATTCCCGCTACATTAGGTCGATGAAGGAAAATAATTCCCACCAACATTCAATAACTTGTCTCGACGCGTTTCACCACTTCACGTGGCATCATCAGGATACGTGTGGTATGTAGCGGCAATTATAAGCAAAATAATTTTATATAATTTTCTTTAATATGGATTTCCGCAAAGTAACGCCTGAAACAATTAATTATACTTTATTTATGTGTTCAAACTAATTCATTTGAAAAAGAAATATATTACTTGTTTATTAATTATGATGAGACTGAGACAGTCACAGGAGGACTGTGTCAGTCATAGAAAGACTTAAATCGGATTCAATACTGTTGTACTAGTATCTCTGTTTAAATCTTGCCTACCTAATTTGTATAGTTAATTAGATTGTTGATCGGTCCCACAGGACAGTTTGGGAATCACCGGTGAATTCTTTACGTATACACTTAAATATTTAATAAAATATTTTTATTAATATTTCAGATGTTTTCAACAAAAATGTGCATAAAATTTACTTGTTTAATAGGTAAGTATATTCCATTCTAGGAGGTGGAGGGGTGGGGTGCGGGAAGGGTTGAGGGGGGGGGGGGAACCAGGGCCCTTTGAAGGATTATTCGTGGCTCTCGATAAATGTACCCGAGTTCCCTTTTCATTTTTGTGCTATTATATTTAAAAAAACTATTATCGTTTCGTATGTGTTTCAAAATGTCTTTTAAATTAATAAAAAAAATATATGAAAGACTAAGTGCAATGTTTTTTTAAAAACCTTTTAAATACGTATTTAATTGCGTAAAAAATTCAAATTTAGATAAATTGCTATCAAAGAGCTTGGCCTCTCCTGTTCTATTCTGTTATTTAATCTCTTACATTGAAATGAAATGAAACGAAAATCGTTTATTAGCATAGGCACTAAAGGCGTGCGCTTGCTCATCGTTAGATTCTATAATGGCGTATGACTTAACAAAAAAAAACTGAATTTTTGTTCAGAAAAAAAGTAAATAACAATTCATGTCACATAATTCACAAGAATTAAAATTAGATCAGTGGGCTTATCACGAATTTTAGTCTGGCTTTCGAACCGAGTTCGCTTCAAGCGATTTGTATGGAAATTTGAGCAGCGCCACCGCGTGCGTATTTGGAACTACAATATTTCAGATACTTTTTGTAAATTTTCGAACGTCTCGATCTTTCGGTCATTTGATAGATTGCTGGTGCCCGTTAGTCGTTAGTAAAAGTTCATGATCCCGATTGCTAACGGATCCGTTTTATTTGTGACAGCTCGATTCGAAAGCCAGACTGAATTCGTGATAAGCCCACAGATCCACGATTCCTATTTGAAGGCTTCTTAAATAAAGTAAAGAGAAGTAATCTTTTTAATTATTTAACACAATTGTTTTTATTGTTTGTAAAGCATTTCACGCGAGTATGTTAAATGCAAGTTAGATGAATATCTTACTGATAAAAAAGCTTGGACATAATCTATGGCATTTTATGTTTACCCTTAGGTATACAATAGGATGACAATGCCCCTATACAGCAGCTATTCTTCTACATCATAGTAGATTTATTATATCTTATTATGACATTAGTATGTAAGTGGACAATGCCAGTATACATCAGCTAAATCAAATTGATAATTAATAAATTTATTTAATTTATATTTATATTTGTATTGACGAGTAAAAGCGCTCTATTGGAGCCCAATTACTAAAAGTAAATAAATAAAAAAAAAAATTTAACACAATTGTTTTTATTGTTTGTAAAGCATTTCACGCGAGTATGTTAAATGCAAGTCTGATTAAATTATCGGTGACCTTTAGTACTCTTTCACTAATTGATGTTAAGAGGGTCAACTGTTTGAGTCACTCGAATTTTTGTTTACAATACGTCGGCGTATGTATGTGTAGTACTTTTGAAGTCACTAACTTTTGGATTGAAATGAAATGAATGAAATGAAAATAGTTTATTAGCATAGGCACTAAAGGCGTGCACTTACTCATCGTTAGTCTCTACCGTGACTCCGGAAAGGCGTATGGCGAGAAGAATATCACAAGAAACTCGTCAGTCATAGCCTGCACATAAAGTAATAATAATAAAAAAAACTGAATTTTAATTCAGAAAAAAAGTGAATTTTATAATATACGACGATTAATATAGACAACGTGTCAATACAAATTTAGGCTTGGCTTTAGTTGAGGACCCCAAAACTGTACGAATAACGAAAAGGTTAGGTTAGGTTAGAGTTAGCTCTATATTAGTACGACCATAATCATAGCCCGTTATAGCTTGTCTTTTTTAAAAATTTACATTTTCACATTTAGTAAATCCTGGGGTCCTCAACTAAAGCGTAACCCGAATTTAAAACACAAAATATTATTATTTAAAGAAACTAATGCGAAATAATATTGCGGATTAAAATGGGCTTATTATGCTTAGTTTATTATATATACAAGAAAATGTCACAGAATATCCTATTGAGCCAATTAGACAGAATGCTCGCCACAAGCAAAATGAGCTCAGGCGGCCCTTTCATCGTCTTAAAAAGGTTTCAAAGACCTTCCTCTGTAACGGCGTAAACACGTACAATAACTTGTCAGATGATGTGAAAGTATTGAATGAATTGCAATTTAAAACACGTATAAAACAAAAGTTAATTGACAAAGCTTTTTACACTATGAATGAAGCTGCAAATGACAGTCTGTGAAACCTGATTGTATCGAGTAGTTAATATTTGTTGTTGGAGTGAGTAGAGGGCGCCATCGTCGTTGCTGCATATTGTTGTATTAGTTATATTTTGACAAGTCCAAGTGTTCCAATAGGAACCTACGGATGATGGATTAGAAATAGAAATAGTGACAGAACAAATGTCATAAATCTAAAATCTTCTTAAATAAGTATTTTCGGCTTGTAGTAGTATGTTAGTGTTTAAAATTTAATCCAACAATTAAATACGTATTTAAAAAATATTTTAAAAACGTTACACTTGCTCTTTCATATTTAATAATAGTAATTTAAAAGACAGACAACACGTATGGAACTATAATATTTTTTTAAAAATATTATAGCATAAAAATGAACAGGGAACTCGGGTATTTTTATTGAAAGCCACAAATAATCCTTCAACGAGCTACAGGTTGCTCCCCCCTCTATAAGCCATACAAAGTTGAGTTTCATCATATAATACTTGTTTAATGTTTAATTCTTGCAGTGCTATCAGTTTTAACATCAGTTCTGTCCATTGGCGTGCAAAGGTTATTCCCGGAATTGAATACGGAATATCATTACATATTGAAATCGAACATCAGTTCTGGAACTCTGCTCCCTTCCGAAAGTGATTCACATTGGACTTTGGAGGCCAATGTGAATATTAAAGTCTATAATGAAACCTATATTCAATGCCAGTTGTATAATATCAAGGTTAGTTAGTTATTTATTTAATTAGGTCTGGCAACTAACAAACATAAAATTAAAAAAAAATGAACAAACAAATTCTTTTATGTAAAGCCTAGCAGCGCCAGACACGACATGCATATAGGTTCAAATGTCAAACCACTTGTGGCGGCCTTACCCATTACGAGGCCCTTTGTCTTTCGAAAAAGGAAGTGTGCGAAAGTAGATCTGATTGTTTGGTTTATGTATTACACATATTCAGTTCTTCGTACAACTCATGTCCATCAATATCACATTGTATATATTCTATATATCTATAGTTTTTTTTAATTTGCTTGGGTTGTTGCGCGAGGCCCCATTCGACACCCCCTAAGGCCGCCACTGCATATGTGAAATTCACTTCTCACTACGTTTTAACTTTTTAATACCGGGCATAGTGGAATCGAACATATCCAAAGTCGTGCTGTGATGATTGTAAGTATCTGACATACGATGTAACGGAGCGTGGCTGTCCGCTCTTGTGATATAGCAGCTGATTATGATACGTTGCTTGTGTCAATAAGTATAGTAAAAAAGTTAATGTTTTTTTTTCAGACATACGTTTTTAATAAGAAGCAACACTATTCCTCTAACTTGCCATCTGACGCAACAGTGTTAAAGAATGCTTGGGAGATTATTTATAAGGTGATTTTTTTTTAAAGGAAATTGTTCAAAATTATTTTGCTTATAATTCCCGCTACAACATTCAGTAATTTGTCTCGACGTCGCGACAAATTACTGAATGTTGTAGCGGGAATTATAAGCAAAATAATTTTGAAATTTCTTTTAATATGGATTTCCGCAAAGTAACGCCTGAAACAACTAACTATGATTTTTTGAAATTATAATTCTAATATATTCAATTTTATCAAGAAATTTGTTATTATTGCTACACTTACATTCATATTGTCGTCGACATAAAAGTGGTTAATAGTGTATATATTTTTATAAGTAAAACTGTCAATTTTAAATTAAGAATTTGTAATGAAATAAAAGAGGAACGATGAGCAAGCGCACGCCTTTAGTGCTTATGCTAATAAACTATTTTCATTTCAATAAATAAATGTGTACTCATTAATATAACTGTAAATTTATTTTTGATTATTTTGTATTATTTAATTATTTTGTAATCTATATTTCTTATTATTACATTCATTCTATTCTACTATTATACAATAGTATATTATATTACCTATATCTGCTGTAATATAAGTTCTGTAATTTTCGTGGGAGTGCACTTTAGGAGGAGCCGCCTCTTGTGTTTGCTAAATACCTGTTTTATACCCCTTTAAATTGATTGCCAAGTGATGTACGATTAGCGGAAGATATTGTTTTAAGTTAAAAATAACGAATCTTGCGTTAGGATTACATATTGATATATAATTTTTTTTCTAGCAAACAGGTACAATATACGCGGTGCTATTGTCACCGAATGAACCAGCATGGTCTGGCAACCTGAAGAAGGGGATCTCATTGAATTTACAGCTGCAGAAACCTGAAGGAGTCAGTGACCTGTCTTTTAATGTCAATGAGGTATTTATTGAAGATACTTTTTGTTTACTTGAATACGTTTGTATATTTATTTTGTATTATTGAACGTTTGAAGCAACGTCTATAGAGTCAATCTCTATAGTCAGATTTTTTATTTCTGATTATCCTGAAATTAATTCTTAATATGATGGTCACCCTATAGCATGAAGCTAATGAAGACGGTGTAATATTTAGTAGTACTAATGCGAGGTGGCCATGGTTTACTTTAAGACGTGGGACATATTTTAAGTCTTGTAAATTCGAAATTCCTGATGTTTGATATAAACATATTATTATTTTTTTTATTTGGTATTTGTTTATTTATTCTGTTTTACGTGTTTTTTTTTTTTTTATTTATTTTGTATTATTGAACGTTTGAAGCAACGTCTATAGAGTCAATCTCTATAGTCAGATTTTTTATTTCTGATTATCCTGAAATTAATTCTTAATATGATGGTCACCCTATAGCATGAAGCTAATGAAGACGGTGTAATATTTAGTAGTACTAATGCGAGGTGGCCATGGTTTACTTTAAGACGTGGGACATATTTTAAGTCTTGTAAATTCGAAATTCCTGATGTTTGATATAAACATATTATGTCAGTGGAGTTTATAGATATTAATTAATACATTTTCTAGTCCAAATGTTGAAACCCTTTTTTATTATGGTTATCTAGATATCCAGAGCCGTCTCCGTAAAACGAGTCGTTGATTCACCGGGATTGGCATAAAGTCATAATAAACAGCCCGATGATATTAGTAGCCTCCCTCTATATCAGTTCAAGAAAATCATATAAAGCAAACTTATTCAAAAATCATATTACAAGTTAGATAAAAAAAACTTGGACATAACTAATATGATAATAGGATGACAATGCCCATATACAGCAGCTAAATCAAATTAATAATTATTAAATTAATAACTTTATTTCATTTATGTTTATATTTGTATTGACGAGTAAAAGCGCTCTATTGGAGCCCAATTACTAAAAGTAAATAAATAAACATAAAAAATAATAGATCTAGTAATCCGATTCAAGTTCATTGACCTTTTCTTTCTTTCATTTTCTTTCAGCCCTGCCTTCATGGTATATGTAACGTAGAGTATACATCAGTAGAACCTTTCGTTGTAAGAAAAACTCATGACATACCTACTTTAGACGCTGGGTATGGTCGTTACTTGTGGAATTCTGTCCCTGTAGATACCTGTGCTGAGAAGTATAGTAAAGTAAGTAAACCTGTAGTAATATCTAAGTAATGTCGTTATTACTTGGACACGTCCTGACCTTAAACAGTCATTAACAAAATAATAGACCTTTAAGGCTGTTGCGCAGTCAGAAGACATATGACGAGAAGTAATCACAAGAAACTCTCTAATCATAGGCTGTACAATGTAATGTTGGTATTAGTAGATACATTCGTGCTTAGCTTTAAATTAGGCATCTTTACTTAATATAATAAATGTAAATAAAGTTATATATTTATGTATTATGATAGATTTTGACTACAAAGGGAATTGTTTAGGATGCTTATCTGTCAGTCCTTCATACACTTATCGTAATTAACACTAGGTTTACGGACGTTTTCTATATACCTACTTCTACTAAAACGCGTCAATTTGACGCATATTGTAGAGATAGGTATACCATATAGACAAGTTCAGTAATTCAACACTTTTAAAGAAAATAGACTTCAGTTTATTTTTCTTTCGATCAATGAATAAAAGTCATACAAAGAGATAAAATGAAACTTTAAACAGTTTTTGGTAATTCTCTGATAAAACTCAAAATGCGTCCCGTAAACCTAGTGTTAAGGACTGACAATGTTAGTAATGAACTGTGGTTGTGTAAAAACGTATTTTTTTCAGCACTCATTTATAGGTAGCTCTGAAAGGCTGTACAATCTGGATCACAATTCAAACCTGAAAGATATGACGTTAAGGAGCACATTGCAATATTACACACATAATTATTTATTAGCTGTTAGTACGGAGTGAGTAGATTTTTATTTCATGAAGACGCAGAGGATTTTTTTTATAGTAGCCCAAATATCAAATTCAAATATCTTTATTGCATGTCACAATTATAATAATTAAGATGTCAGTACAGTTTAGTGTTAATGTGACACCCGGTCAGGACACAGCAATATAATAATACAATAATAATAATAAACAATTTCAATTAACGAACTAAATATCAGTCGTTGAAGCGAAGCCGAAGCAACCGCACGTATCCTGATGATGTCACGTGAAATGGCGAAACGCGTCGAGACAAGTTATTGAATGTTGGTGGAGGTTATTTTCCTTCATCGCCTAATGCAGCGGGAATTATAAGCAAAATAATTTTAAATAATTTCCTTTTAACTAAATTTCGTTTACTATTTCGAATTATTGAGGTATTCGTCAATTGAATAAAAGCATTTTAAAATCAAATATGTTTTCAATTTATTTTTAAAATATATTAGGCTTTCATCACATTTAATCACTCTTGGTACAATATTATTGAAAATCTTTATTGACATGTTATAACCTGACTTCACCATATGTAATTTGCTTTATTCCCCCGCCAAAAAATTATTGGGCCTCAAGTTTTTGGGTCTCGAGTATTCATGAAACAAGTGAATGTGCTTTTTAACAAAAATGTATGAAAATATATGACCACGACACAACTATTGCCATGGAGTGCCAATATAATGTTATTTAATTTTTACAGAATGTCTTTGAACTTTGTTAAGACAACGTCTTTCGTTTCGAATAAGGAATTGGACCTTGTGCCTAACTTCCCTGGTTACTATCCCCACTTCTACAAGGAGCCCACAAATGGGAGGAGTGTTAGGTCACAGGAACAATTGTTTAATGATACCAAGCAGGTAATTAAGTGGACTGTACTTTTTGAGATGGGTAATGTTAGAAGCAAGGATACACCATTTGTGCGTCGAATTAGTCACTGATCAATAGGCGTGCACGTGGCGATATTCAAATGGATACAGTTTTTGTAGGTATATAAAATTCCTCTCACAGCAGCATTTCACACATGCCTCAACTTCGACACGATAAGAATATAGTTATCCCTTTCTAATGATTGTTTCTTCCAGTCCAAAGTCCAATCTGTATCCATTTGAAGATTGTCGTTTGTACAACCTCTTTCAGCTGTTAAATTTTGATTTATAAGGAGTTGCAAGCGGGGAGCGGGGAGAATGATATAAAATGTACTTTTTTTCGAGTTTACACGACTTCACTAGTCCATCACATAAAGGTCACAGGTTTTTAGAGGTTTTGAATCTAGCTGCCATTGTCCTGGTGCCTATAGCATTTTGTCGTTAATTGTCTATTAATGTAAATTGTATTTCTTTTACAGATATTACTAAAAATAAGTAGACATATTGATATTGAGAATATAGTCAGAAATTCCTCTTTAATACACAGTCTAGACTTCTTGGAGCTACACAAGTAAGTGTGCATTGTAGCAGGTGTTCCAGTCGAATGCCAGATTTTTGATTCCTAACGTTCCTATATAATCATTAATCCTGTATTTGACTCTAGCATGTCTTTTTATGATATGACTTTGTTAAGCGATATACGTCCTTTTTTAGTATCACTTTACAGGTATTAAATAAAAGTTTTATAGTTACATGGGCGTAGCCAGGGTGGGGCGCTTGTCCCACCCTGGTTCTGACTTATAAGGTAGCTAATCAAACCTAAAAAACCTAATTATCTAGGTACTAACTACAATACTTAATATCCGTAAGAAAGTTCACACTAGACAGTCATCAGTCAACACAAGAAAATTAACCGGGGTAAGACCGTATAGTTAGCTGGTTACATATTATTTTAGACTGCTGCCCCACCCTGAGCCCATGGCTGGCTACGCCCATGTATAGTTATTGTAAAAATCGTAAATTTTAACTGTCATTCTTGTAAATTTAAAGGTCCTAGTATTCATTAATGTTTTTTTTAAATTCTCTTTTTAATTTGATGTAGAATTATCTAACATTGACCTACTAGTAGTAGACCTAGATTAGTAATTTTTCAGGACAATGGCCCAAATGAACTATGAGTGGCTGACAAAACTATATAATACGCTGGCAGTGGGCACGAGCTACGAGATTGAGACGTGTAAAAATATATATTTAGAAGTGCTGCCGTATGTAAAAACTTCCGATTGTGCATTAGTTGTCAAGTATTTATTAATGAAACATAAGGTAATATTCTTCTTCTTCTTCTTCTATTAATGGTAACAGTCCAACAAAGGATTCTTCTTTTTTTCAGTCTGATACTCTCAACAACTTTTCTGATTTTTTCGATGTGAAACATCTATTGGCGCGGGTATAAACCGGATCGTTGGCGTGGCGACGCTTGCCGTGGCGACGAGTTTATTTTATCGAGTTATTTCTGAAATCTATATCATTTAAAAAGTTTTCGAATTCTTAATTTTTGTATTTAATATAAATAAATGTTTCTAAAATAAATAGTCATTTTCTGTAAAAAAAAACATAGTATTAAATTTTTTCATTAAGTAATAATTAGTTCCTGTTGTAATTTTGTCTTTTACGCATATGACTTGAATAAACTCGATGTTTCACATCTGCATCCCGTGACGGCTCACATTTTTTTATTGATAAGTATATATCGATATTGTATGTATTTATGTGTATGTAACCAGCTAATATGTACTTTTTTATTATTATTATTAATTATATTGGCGCCTCATTCACCGCATTCCTCTCCTAATGGTTAGCTGGTAGAGAATGCCAAATGGCATTAAGCTCGCCATTGTGCCATGTTTTTGAAGCACAATAAAGAATTATTATTATTATTATAGCCCAGCATATGACCACACTCCGCCTGATGTTAAGCTAGAGTGCGGTTCATGAGCATAGACAACTGTTACCACAGACACCTATGGCTTGAGGAGACGAAGGTGCTCTGTCCAAATTAACAGGGCACACTTCTATCCTTATCCCAGCTATTTCCAAGCTGATCTCGAAACGCGACTAGGTCACTTCACGGGTGTTCCGCTTGAAAGTGGTGGTACTTCCCCAGGACGGCATACTGGGCTAATGCCATCATCAGTCTGCCTACCACTCTTATCTGATACTCTCTCTTCTAGGATCAGATAGAAGATGCGACTTTGCTATCTTTAATAAGGAAACTGCCATTCAACGTTGCCAATTACAGCCAAGAGCTGCTAGTGGAAATGGAGAGCTTTACTAAACTTGGACCTGAGATATCACAGGTAGGGTTCATCTCATTGGCATCTATTTGGACACTCTAAACCAACTGTTATTAAATTGACAAAGCCAGTTTTTACAAACGATCCCTCTCACAGCAGCATTTCACACATGCCTCAACTTCGACACAATAAGAATATAGCTATCCCTTTCTAATGATTGTTTCTTCCAGTCCAAAGTCCAATCTGTATCCATTTAAAGATTGTCATTTGCACTGATCCCAAACTAGATATAGTAAAATATAGGTACTAAAAAATAATTCGATCGGCGCGTTTCGCCACTTCACCTGGCATCATCAGGATACGTGTGGTCGCTTCGGCTTCGCCTCGTCGAGACAAGTTATTGCAAGTTGGTGGAGGTTATTTTCCTTCATCGACCTAATGTAGCGGGAATTATGAGGAAAATAATTTTAAATAATTTCCTTTAGATTTAACCATCATATTTACATACATTTTATTCATCTATTTATCTTTTATTCTTCCAGGATATAAGATACGCCGCAATACTGAGTTTCGCTACACTAAGCTACTACACTTATAAAAACGGCGCGTGCACTTCGGATTATTTTGAGAATATTGTTGTTAAATATTTTAGAATGTATAGCGGTGAGTTGTTTATATCACTTTTTAAACTCGTATTTTAAAACTAGACTCGAGTATACATTCATTGATTCGAGTTCAAAACTTTAAACGTCACTCAGCCGAATATAGCTATCCCTTTCTAATGATTGTTTCTTCCAGTCCAAAGTCCAATCTGTATCCATTTGAAGATTGTCGACTGTATTTACAATATATATATTTTTAATTTATGTATTTTTTTACTTACTTTTTTATTTGTACTCCAATAGAGCGCTTTAACTCGTCAGTACAAATATTTATAAATGAGATAAATTTATTAATTTAATAATTATCTATTTTATTTAGCTGCTGTATATTGGCATTGGCATCTTATTATATACCTAAGGGTAACCATACAATGACATTGGTTATGTCCAAGCTTTATTATCTATAAGATATTCATCTAACATGTAATATGATTTTCTTGCACTGAACCAATCCCAGTAAACGACTCGTTTGGAATGAGATATAGGCAAGGCTGTAGTCATATTTGTTGTTAGAGGAAATTTCAAAATTATTTTGCTTATAATTCCCGCTACAACATTCAGTAACTTGTTTCGACGCGTTTCGCCACTTCACGTGGCATCATCAGGATACGTGAAGTGGCGAAACGCGTCGAAACAAGTTACTGAATGTTGTAGCGGGAATTATAAGCAAAATAATTTTGAAATTTCCTCTAATATGGATTTCCGCAAAGTAACGCCTGAAACAACTAATTATATATTTGTTGTTGTTTTTTTTATAAGTATTCCAATGTTTACTTATTTTATTTGATTATGTATCTACGTATAAAGGAATTGTGTATAAAGAATTTCTATTGTGATTAAAATAAAGGCTGTTTCATTTACCAATTTTTCTCCAACAGAATGGCCCCAATATATCGATAGAATGGTTTGGCTTCAAGGACTGTCTAATCTGCAAGTTGGCAGCGTATATTACTACTTGGCTCCTAAAATCATTAGCAAAGAAACAAGTAGACACGAAAGGTTTCTTGGGTTACTAGCAACGTTGCCTTCGGCTGCTGTGGATCCGATTGTGGTAATTATTACAATAAATGTAAATATCTACTATTTTAAATCAAAATACAATCACATCTATATATATATAAAAAAATAAATGGCAATTTTCGTTGTAATTTTATAACTCAAGAACGAGCTCACCTATCCAAACCAAATGTTTAGGCTTTGTTCGGACTATTTAGTAGATGGTTTATGTGAAGTTTGCACAAAATCGGTAGAGCGGTTCTTCATTTGTCACATTTTTTGTAACAAATTAATTCAATAAATGGCGGATTGTGCTGTCAAATTGAAACTATTTTCAGTGTTGACAGTAATTGAAACTTTTTATGTCATTCATGCTGTTTGATGCATGAATTTGATGTTCCAATTTTTTTTTTTAAATTTCACTTTATACGTAGCGAAGCACGTACCGGACCGCTAGTTATAAATATCTACAAGGATGTCAAAGAGAATTATTTGTCGTTTGAAGCTAAGTCGAGTGAGGCCTGAATGAAGCGTTAAGGATTGAGATATATGGGGGTTACGGGGGGGATTGGATGGAAGAATGGTATCTGAGAGAGTAACCTACCTTCCTGTGGGTTTTTCCTCGTGTTCGGTGTGAGGGCACAACAAACTATTAGTATATAAATTGATAACATAATTATAATACGTTATTTAATCAAATTAATACATTTTTAAGATACATATATATTATTATTTACTCTTTTGAATCATTGAATTACTCATCTGTTATGTAAAAACATTTAGAACTTCCGTTAATAAGTGTTTTTAAACCATTGCATGTTTGAGTTATTTGTATTTGCATTTATTACACCACGAAACAGTTTGTGGTCCATGGCAAGACGGAAAATTTGTCTAAAAGGTTAAGAACCATTGCGCTACAAGAATTCTATAAAATATTTTCCAGGCGACAGTCCTATCATGGCCGATCCTAACCAACAATGAAGAACATATACAATTAAGGATAGCAGCACTACTCCAGCTCTTGGCATCGGATTTGACTCCAGGTCGTTTGCTAGCAATCCACGAATACATCGTAAAGAGTAATAATGCGCAATTAAAAAGATTTTGGTTTACAACTGTTAGGAGTTTGGATAAAAGCACTTACAGTTGCTATCAACCTTTGTAAGTGGAGTTAGTTTTTAAATAATACGGTATATTTATCTAAGACACTTGACTAATTCGAATCTAACAGTAACACAACTGTGTAATTACTGGCAGTACTTGAGTAATTACTGGCAGTATTTGAGTAATTACTAGCAGCATTTGACTAATTACTGGTAGTATTTGAGTTATAACTGGCAGTATTTGATAAATCACTGGGAGTGAAAAAATCATTGAGAAATATCTGGAAGTATAATGAGCAAATTAATCTTACCTTTGTACACTTTTCAGAACAAAATATATATCGTACGTTTCAAAACTGGTCTCAAGCTCGGACTCCAGATTCTGGTCTACTGGTAACTTCATTGTAGACTCACTGGACGAGGAAAGGAATTCTGTTGCAATGATGCAGATGATGAGTATTGGTGATCCTCTCACTGGTCTACCGGAGGTTGTTCAGTTTAATATAAGGATTGGACAAGGCGGTTTGGTGACTAGTAATCTTGTTGTAAGTAGTGTAACATATGCCTTCTTCAGCGTAGTGAAGATGACTGCTGAAAATGAAAATCGTTTATTAGCATAAGCACTAAAGGCGTGCACTTGCTCATCGTTAGACTCTGCCGTGAATTCGGAAAGGCGTATGACGAGAAATACCACAAGAAACTCGTCAATCATTATATTATTAGTCTATTATAAAAAATGTGTGCATTGTGCATTTACTTTTAGTAAATGGACTCCAATAGAACGCTTTTACTCGTCAATACAAATGCCAACATAAATGTAAACGAAATATTAATTTAATAACACTAGTTTACAAATTAAAATAAAAGTCATGTCCTTTCAATGTATTCCATATCGTTGTATTTAGTAGTAACAACTAAACGCAAACATATATTTATTTTATTTCTATCACGTCTATAAATCAAGTTCTTATTACATCTTATTTTCAAACTACCCATAAGTTGGTTTCGATTTTATTTTAAAATTTTGATGCTGTGTGTTTAGTTAAATATATATTTGTTTTTACAATGTCAAAAAGGTTGTGTAAAGTACATCCTGATCGTTTTTGTTATGTGTGTGGTGAATTTATAATATCTAAAAAAGGATATCCCATAACGGAATCACTTAAAGATGCATATTTTGGTTATTTCAAAATGACGTGTTAGGTCAATTGTTAAGAAAAAAAAAGTTTCATTTGAAGGACAAAAACCTTGTAAACTAGTGTAATTAACCAATTTGATTTAGCTGCTGTATACTGGCATTGTCCACTTACATACTAATGTCATAATACTATGACGTAGAAGAATAGCTGCTGTATAGGGGCATTGGCATCTTTACATTTGTAATTCTAAGATTAACAACCAGTCTCTACATTTCAGTTGATAGTAAAGGCGGTCGGTGTATCTCTCAGTTTTTACAAACGAATTCACAAATTAGAAGACAAAGATCTGGAATATTCGTTCTCATGGTTGACGGACTTCCTGAAAGATAACATGAAAGTGAAGGTTGTTAATCCTGAAAAGGTAATGCCTTCATTTATATGGATACAGTTTTCGTAGGTATATAAGCGATAGAAAGAGAAACGATCCTTTACGACACATGCCTCAACTTCGACACGATAAGAATATAGTTATCCCTTTCTAATGATTATTTCTTCCAGTCCAAAGTCCAATCTGTATCCATTTGAAGATTATCTTTTGTACAGAGCTTTTTTGAAATTGGAATTAACTGACAGATAATAATATACTCTAAAACAGAGGTTCCCAAACTTATTTCGTCTAACGCCCACTTTGAAAATCAGTTATTTTGTAGCGTCCCCCCTTTTTTTACCTTAACACTAGAACTACCAACCGGTCAAAATGACCGGATGACTTGTACTTGCAAAGTATTAAATTCATTGTAGAATTGTAAAAAATAGAATCGTTTACAAAAAATAATGAGAAAGGTTTTACATAAAAGTCTTATGAAGAATTTTAGAAACTGGTCATATTGACCGGTTAGTAGTTCTAGTGTTAAAAACCTCAATAACATTTAGTCTCACCTGGAGTTTAATTAAACCCTTACCGCCCCCCTCTAAGCCTGCAGAGCCCACTTTGGGAAAGACTGCCCAAAAATATATTTTACAAAATGTCAGTGGGCTTATCACGAATTTAGTCTCGCTTTCGAATCGAGCTGTCACAAGTAAAACGGATCCGTTAGCAATCGGGATCATGAATTTTTACTAACGACTAACGAGCACCACTTTGGGAAATACTGTTCTAAAATATATTTTACAAAATGTCAGTAATACAGATTATAAAATGATAGTACAACAAATATATAACAATCAAAATCAAAACAAATATTTACAAACGGTTTGTTATTATATGTGATTTCTTTTCTAATACCTACGTTATAAAGCGTTTTTTTTGTATATCAGGTCCATATTGAAATAATTGCAAAATACCACGATAAAACAGTGTATGCGACTCATATGAACCAATCTAGATTTGATAGTTGGAAGCTAGATAACTGTAAGTACTGAAACAAAATCTAGTAATTTCTTATTGGATTCTTGCTTGAAATACTCGACATTGGCAGGTTTGTATTTGTTAACGACCATAGAGAAGTTGATGACTACATTATGTTTATACGCACTCTTTTATTTAATAATAAATTTATCCGTTATACATAACGAGGTCGCGTAAAGCGGGGTATTGCTGTACTCGACATTGGCAGGTTTGTATTTGTTAACGATATTTTACACTACCTTTACATTACTTTATTTAAATATATCCTACAAAGGAAATTATTTAAAATTATTTTGCTTATAATTCCTGCTACATTAGGTCGTTGAAAGAAAATAACCTCCGCCAACTTGCAATAACTTGTCTCGACGCGTTTCGCCACTTCACGTGGCATCATCAGAACACGTTAAGTTATTGAATGTTGGTGAAGGTTATTTTCCTTCATCGACCTAATGTAGCGGGAATTATAAGCAAAATAATTTTAAATAATTTCCTTTAATATGGATTTCCGCAAAATAACGCCTAAAACAATTAATTAATATATCCTTTTCCTAATACCTACCAAAAAATTCTCTAATAAATACGCTCCTGTAAAAATACTCCTGTTTGTTGGCAAAACTAAAGTTAATACCTATCTAAAACCGAACTTTGTATGTATTGAGATAAAAAACAATTGAATCAGCGACGTTAAAACGACGGGTAGGCAGCAGTATTCATTAGAAATCTGAAGCTGTTAACAAAAGGCTGGCATGAACTACATTACAGACGTAATAATTATCTGAATTTCAGTTGAGCAATCCGTGGAGGACTTCCTTCGTTTTGGAAGTCATATTAACCAGCAGACGGTTTTGTATCCGACACAAGTTGACACTAACTTGGCAACTGAATTAGGTACATAATTCTATATAATATATATTTTTTATAAATCTAAACTATATACAGGCAGTCCTCGTTTATGGCGGTCAAAATAATGACACCATGCCTCGTTTTAACTCTTTTAGGTTTAGTGGTTAGTAATCTAAGCACTTATTCTCTATTTTTTAAATCTATTTACAAGCCATCTATGGGTTATGTGCCGTACTAGGATGCTTTATTATACTCGTATATTATTTATAAAACCAGTGCAGTGTTGTTTTTTCAACGTTTATTCAGCATTCCACTGAATTGGTGAAATAATTTATGAAATCGATCTAGTTTGTGAGCCAATTCCTAACAAACATACAAAAATAGAAATCGTTCCTCTTTATAATATTAGTATAGATAATAATAACATAACTACAACTTTTTGTTACAAATGTATAGAAAAATGTGTCTCGTTTTACGTCGCTTCGTTTTACGTATCTATTTTCTGGTACTTAACATAACGTTAAACCGAGGACTGCTTGTATTCAGTGGGCTTATCACGAATTTTAGTCTGGCTTTCGAACCGAGTTCGCTTCAAGCGATTTGTATGGAAATTTGAGCAGCGCCACCGCGTGCGGATTTGGAACTACAATATTTTAGATACTTTTTATTAATTTTCGAACGTCTCGATCTTTCGTTCATTTAATAGATTGCTGGTGCTCGTTAGTAGTTAGTAAAAATTCATGATCCCGATTGCTAACGGATCCGTTTTACTTGTGACAGCTCGATACGAAAGCCAGACTAAATTCGTGATAAGCCCACAGAACACTCAAATGTCATTTCTGTAATGACATTTGCTACCCAGTATATGTCATACTATCCGTACAAGGTTAGTTTTCATAAATCGTATGCATGTATTTCAGGAACACCTGTAACTTTACAGACAACATTTACGTCGTTTTGGTCAATAAGAGGTAACCTTTCAGCGCCGTTTACAACGAGAACTTTGACATGGAAGAATGATGTACATTTTAGGTAATACACTGGTACATCCTAAATCGAAAAAATATGCCATTTCCTTCCGCTGAACACCAAAATACGCAATATCTCGAATCATTTAGATCAGCGGTTCTCAAACTTTTTTGGCGAAGGAGCCTTAATATAATTATAAAAAACTGATTTATATGTATTTATGAATAATCATATTGCAATGGAATATTTAGATGTAACCTTATAATCTCCCTTTGGTAGGTATTTTAGCCCTAGAGTTCCGCGGAACACACTTTGAGAATGGCTGATTTAGACTTTGTAACTCGAAAAAAATGTTATTTCCTTGCAAGGTATTGATAGTCTACTAGCTGTAGCTACGTCACCAACTAAAATAAATTTGAAGGAAAGACATTACACAAATATTTAATTCATTTTGAGTCATTTTATTGATTTTGTTCATTTGACGACAATATTGTCTGTTCAATGTGAGCTGTCATGAACTGTCACGGCAATATATGAAATTCATTGGAATGACAGTGGCGCCATCTGTCGAAAATTGGTCGTACCAACTCAGAAACCTTCGTGGGCTCATGCACAACAAAACACACACACACACACACACACACACACACACACACACACACACACATATATATATATATATATAATGATGTCTTATTTGGTATTCACTTTTCTAAATCGAAATTTTAGTAGTTAAAACCTTTGTAACTCGAAATTTTTAGCATATCCCTCTATATTTGAGTTATCGAGATTCTACTGTATTGAACATGTACAATTTATAGATATCAAGCGACTATAGTGACATCGCTATCCACTGCTGGTCCGATTCTACCTTCAGAACATTTTGTCCGTATACAACAGTCGATGGTTGCGCATTTGCCGTTAAAATTTGACGTGTCATTATCGCCTACGACGCGCTCTTTCCAGTGAGTAAGTTTTTTTTAAAAAATTAATATTGTGTTTTTATGTGTGGTATTTGGTTGAACATAGTCTGTTAGTAAATATATAGCTATGGGTTTGATAGGAGAGCGTAGTTAACCTTTAACTGCTGAGGTGTGGGGGGGGGGGGGAAGGCTCTCAGGTTATAAGAAAATAAAATTTTAGAATTACTCTAATCCTTGCTGATTTATGATGTTTTCTAAATTTTGAAATGATAGTTAATTATATATAATACAAATAAATATTTTATTTAAGCTCGCCTATGTATATATATTTTTTTGCAATAAAGAATTTATTTATTTATAATTACTGCAGATTACGATGGCCCAACCCTGGAACTCAATATGGTGGTATCGCAATGCACGCACGAACCCAAATTGCGATGACGTCACCAAAAGGCAACGACGTATTTACTGTAATTACGGGGGATAATAAATATTCTGTAAGTAAACGTCCGATGTTTTTCACCTAGCTGTCATTACGTTCTGTTACACGCATTTATAAGAAATCGTTTCAATCGTTAATAAGTATAATAACATAGGATACTTTTTATTAAAAAAGAAATTATTTTTTACTATAGTTGTTGGCGATCGCAACCTCCTTTTGATTTTTATAAATTATATTAAGTTTTATAAAAAATACGACTGTCAATGTCAAGCAGTCCTAATAAAAACTGAAAAGCAAGAAGTAGATTTTTCTTTTGCACAAACTCAAATATATAATATATTGCGAAATGGCAGCAATAATAGTTTCCAATTGACTATAGTTAGTATGATCTCTGATACTTATTTAATGACTTAAATGCGAGCGAAGCCGCGGGTAAAAGCTAGTATAATATTATAAATGTGAATGTGAGTTTGTTTGTTACGTTTTTACGCAACAACTACTTAACCGATCATCATGAAACTTTGTTACTTTTTATTAAACATAAATAAATTAGTTTCAGCTGTTCGGAATCATATTGATTTATTTCTATTGAAATGATCTCTGATATTTATTTAATGAATTAAATGCGAGCGAAGCCGCGGGTAAAAGCTAGTTAAAATATAAATAACAGAAAGGAAAAATGCGAATTAATGTTTAAATTGAATATTTTTATTACTATTATACAACATATTACTATTTTATTTTGATTACTGTCTAATGGTTGTCGTGTTTAAAGATTTTTTATTTATTAGTAGAGATGTGCCGATTATGACTTTGGCCGACTAGCCGATTAGTCAGTTGTAAATAAGCCGACTAGTCGGTCGACTAATCGGCCAAGCCGATTACGGTTTAGGGGTTTCCCGTGACGCTTCGTCTACAGCAGATTCGCTGCAATTTCAGTCACTACTGGCACGTGGACAAATATAAATAACAAAGAAAGTTTTTTTAAGTTTTGCAGCTCACTAGTTTGACGATAATTTCAAATATCATCACGCAGTATTGCAATTTATGACATTAAATATTATGTTGATTTGTTTTTTAATTAAGATACTAATTTTGTTTGATAAATGTCATCAATATATTTTCTTTACAAGGAAGTAACACATACATTTTATTGAGAAATAGACACAAAGTAACAAGCCGGATAGTCGGCGCTTTTTACCGATTAGTCGCCGACTACGATAGTGGCCGGATAGTCGGAACATCTCTATTTATTAGTAAATAATTACTGCATAAAATGGAATAAAATGTATTTGTTTTGTTAACGTAACAGACAATTATGTTATTAAAAAGTATTTAAAAAAAACGAATTAAATTTAACTTCAATACAAGCGTGACTTAATAAAAGTCGGGCAATTACCCGACTTTCATGTTGCCATTAATTTTATATCGCTTTCCCTTATAGGTGGATGATTCTGGTATATTCTTCGATTGTGATCGTCCAATGACAGGCGCCGAAATGATTGATAAATTACTCAATTCGCAGTATGAGTGAGTATTATTATAATCCATTGTTCAATATTTGGTTATATGTCTAAAGCTAAATATTTTTAGATTTGCCCCGAAAATGTACGACCTCTCTTCGGGTTTTGTCGGTTTTTATAGTTCTTGATTGTAACTTTATATTGTAGCATATATCTCAAAAACTACTCGGCCTAGGACAATAAAATTTGGTGTTTCGGATAGGAAATTACCCCCTCTATTACCAGTATTTCCTTGGTCCTTGACTTACGGGACACAGCTGCAGTTCTTATTGATTTCTGCAACTTACAAAGTACTATTTATTGCTTAATAATTATGTATTGTTGTCGTTATTTAGAGTGGATGTAAATCAGAGGTTCCCAAACTTATTTCGTCTAACGCCCACTTTGAAAATCAGTTATTTAGTAGCGCCCCATTTTTTTAGTTTAAAAACCTCAATAACATTTAGTTTAAGTAAATTATTTGTTAGATACGTGATGTTTAATTTCTCCACTAGATGGCGTTAGTGTTGTTTAATTTAATTGTTTATATTAATATCTTGTCTACAGCATGATATCAACGCTTCGTCCTCCTATAATAATCCTCCAGGGCCTGTTCCTTCTATCAGTTCCACCTTCAGGTACCTGTGGGGTTATTCTACCGCCGAGTAGACCTCTTCTGATGTCTGGAGACCATGTCCTTGAGGTTGAGGTTCAGGTCAACCAGTTAGAACTAACCGTAGAGGATGATTTTATACTCGAAGTCGCTTTTAAAGGGGTTTTCAGGTTAGTTTTTATTTTACATATTTCAGTATATATTTGACAGATGATTGATGAACACTAGTTTTATTTACATATAATTGTATTTTTTTTAAATTTAATTTACATAGAGTTAATCAAAAAAGTACTTACTAATACTAACATTATAATGTACAGGCTATGATTGAACATCGTTTATTAGTATAGGCACTAAAGGCGTGCGCTTGCTCATCGTTAGACTCTACCGTGACTTCGGAAAGGCGTATGACGACAATACCACAAGAAACTCGTCAATCATAGCCTGTACATAAAATAATTAACTCAGAAAAAAAGTAAATGACAATTTATAAATCAGATTACACAGTGGTTACAATAAATGTCAAATTGATTGTCGAGTTACTTGTGATTACTTCTCGTCATATGCCTTTCCGAAATTTTGTAGGCTCTGACTTTGAACAAGACCCTAAAGGACCTATACGAAATTAAAAAAAATATTCTGAATTGAACATCCTAATGTGACTGAGATGATTGTGTGTATGTTGGTGTGCTTATATACTTGGGTACTAGCTTTATTTGCATTCATTGTATTGAGTAAAGATGCTTAATTAAAGCCAACCAAGAATGTACCTGCTAATACTAACATTGTATTGTACAGGCTATGATTGGCGAGTTACTTGTGATTACTTCTCGTCATATGCCTTTCCGAAATCTCGTAGATTCTGACTATATGCTATAACCTAAAAAGCCTTAATTTTTGTTGTGTATTATTTAATTTAAGGCTTTAGGTTTGATTCTCGATCACAATATGTTGTCTGGCCTTCTGCGAGAAAGTCAATATATTGTAAAATGTGAATTTGTTTTGAGTTTATTTTTGTTTATGTTAGTTATTAAGTTTTTAACATTGATAGGTTATTATTTTTATTTTATTTATAAGAGTAAGTGAGTAAGGAGATGGCGGCCTTATCGCTAAGAAGCGATCTCTTCCAGGCAACCAACCTGCCAATCTATTAGTGTGTATTTTTTGTATTTGACTCCTCCTTGCATGGTGTATTGGAATTGACTTTAAGATCAGAGGCGGCTCGTCCTAAAGAGCGCTGGTGCAGTGCACTTCCACGAAAATTACAGAAGTAATCTATATTTCTTCATAATACATACTATCCTTACATTACATTCATTCTATTCTACTATGCCTATACAATAGTATATTATATTACCTATATCTACGCCGCTGTAATATAAGTTCTGTAATTTTCGTGGGAGTGCACTGCACCAGCGCTCTTTAGGACGAGCCGCCTCTGTTTAAGACCATGCAAGTGACTGTGCTTAAATAAATATAATATATATTAAACTATAAATAAAATACGTTTTTCTTCATTCCATTTTCTCTTTATTTTTCCTCTGACATTTCATACGTCAAGTCCCATTCCTCATTCAAACATACAATCTTATATGAGTAGATTGCACTGCTAACAATATATGTTTGGGTTCCAATAATATAGCCTTGGGTTTTCAGAGAAGATCGTGTACATGGCGAGGTACATTTGAATGCTTCAGGAAATATAAAGATCGAGACAGCCAATGGTGATAAATCTGGCTTCTCACTCACTCTGTCTGGAATACAGCCTCGTGCTGTGGAGCCTTCAAAGAAGAATTTTAATGTAAGTCTAGTTATGTTATGTCAACAGACGTAATATTAGATTTAAGATCATTAGTTTTAAACTAATAAATCATACGTTAATGGATGCCGACATCATAACACCTTCGATAATAACAATAAAGTATAATGATTAATGTAACATTAGAACAATGACAATAGCAGTTAAATTAAATAGTGTTCCCTTTGTATTATTTTAGTATATAAGCTGGATCAAAATAAACAAGTTCAATGACCTCACGACCTCACACGAGGAACTTGTCTTTATTTAATAACATCTTCAACTGCTGGTACAAAAGAACACACATATTATTGTCTTCAAAATAACTCTACAAATTAGGAATAATCTTTCTTTATGTAGATAATTACTTGTATGCATTCGTATTTTCATAGCTTTAAACTAGATTAGATATTAGTACCTATGTAAGTGGACAATGCCAGTATACAGCAGCTAAATCAAATTGATTATAATAATTTATTTTATTTATATTTGTATATGTATTGACGAGTAAAAGCGCTCTATTGGACCCCAATTACCAAAAGTAAATAAATTTAAAAAATAATATTACACTGAGTATAAATCAAAACTTCAAATATCACTCAGTTGTATGAAACAAAATAGACCAATCACACGCTTGTAAAATTGTTGACGTGATGTCTGACCATTACGGATCCGTTTTACTTGTGACAGCTCGATTCGCAAGCCAGACTAAATTCTTGATAAGCCCACTAGTCAGCCTGGAAGTCATATCTGCTGAGTTACCCTGTGGCGATTGTCAATAGAAATTATGAAGATATTTTTGACATTTCTTCTGCATCCTTCTTGTTTGTCTTCTATCGTTTTTTTTCTATTTTGCATTGTGATAATTATATTTTAATCCGTAAAAATCCGCACTATTATTTCACATAAGTTTCTCTAAAACCCCATATATTTTTTCAGTTATGCCTGAAGACTTCAGATAGACACCACGGCTCATCGGAACAAGACCTGTCACCTTATCCGTCAGCTTATGAAGGCAATGTAACATTCGCTTACAGTTTCGGTTCAAACGAAGTAATTTGTCCGAAGAATGGAACTCACTTGGACATTTACTATAAGGGGAAACCTACCACAGGAGGGAAAGAGCTGGAGAGTGTTTTGGAATTGCAAATTGTCGGGAGAAAGGTGAGACAACCATACTTCTCACTTGTTCGTTTCATAGGGAAGAGAAAAGGATGTTGTTTTTTTTCTCTCTTACTTACTCACCTGTGTGGTTGCACCGTGGATCTGATGTAATTTTAATTCGTGAGAATTATGTGATTTATGTATTATTCAGATTTTTTGTTAATTATCTTATGTACTGGCTATGATTGACGAGTTTCTTGTGGTATTCTTCTCGTCATACGCCTTTCCGAAATCACGGTAGAGTCTAACGATGAGCAAGTGTACGCCTTTAGTGTCTATGCTAATAAACTATTTTCATTTTCATGTAAATTGAATTGAAGTATCTTTGAGTAGTTAGTGATAAATGCTGTAATGTATTGATTTGTTTTTTTCAGTTACCAAAGATTAATTCATTATCGAAGTTTGGTATACGGCCTCATACAATGTTGGGTCAAATATTACAAAATTTCGACAAGGAAAATTTAGATTTGAAGGCTATTATTAAGGTTAGTATTTTTTAAATTTATTTACTTTTAGTACATGGGCTCCAATAGAGCGCTTTTACTCGTCAATACATATACAAATATAAATGAAATAAATTTAATAATTATCAATTTGATTTAGCTGCTGTATACTGGCATTGTCCACTTACATACTAATGTCATAATAAATATAATAAATCTACTATGATGTAGAAGAATAGCTGCTGTATAGGGGCATTGTCATCCTATTGTATACCTAAGGGTAAACATAAAATTACATAGATTATGTCCAAGCTTTTTATCAGTAAGATATTCATCTAACGTGTAATATGATTTTTGAATAAATTTGCTTTTTTTTATTTTTATTAGGTATTTTATTTTATATTATGTCATATCGTTTCAGGCTTTCAGTGGTACAGCGTCACTTAAACTGGACAGTGGTCCTGAACTACAGTTTACTTCAAATAATTTCAACTGGTTACTTGACAATTGGAACAATATGCAATTATTGAAGAAGTTTGGGATTTATCGTTAGTACGAATGTATTTTTTCTCTTTATAATAATAATAATAATAACTCTTTATTGCACTAATTAAAAGAACAGAAGAAAATAAAAATAAAAAACAAAAGGCGGCCTTATCACTGAACAGTGATCTCTACCAGGCAACTAAATGATAGGGTGCAGAAAACAAAATAAAATAATATATGTATACAAATGAATAATAAAGATATAAATAATCCTAAATATATATATATATATATATATATACTTTAGGATTTGAAATAGTAAAGTGATATTTTTCAGACAACATTATTAATGTTTAAAAAAGTAGATACTTGTCTTGGGTCGGGGTTTTATATGTTTGTAGTAACCTTATTTTGATGTCCAGGACAAGTGAATTGAAATGAAAATCGTTCGTAAGTATAGGCACTAAAGGCGTGCACTTGCTCATCGTTAGACTCTACCGTGACTTTGGAAAGGCGTATGACGAGAAAAATACCACAAGAAACTCGTCAATCATAGCCTGTACATAAAATAATAATAATAAAAAAAAACGAATTTTAATTGAGAAAAAAAGTAAATAACAATTTATAAATCAGATTGCACAATAAATGTTATATTAATAACATATCCCTACTAATATTATAAATGTTAATGTGAGTTTGTTTGTTTCGTTTTCACGCAACAACTACTTAACCGATCATCATAAAACTTTGTACACATATTTTTGGATATAACATAGGATACTTTTTATTTTTAAAAAATATATTATTTTTTACTATAGTTTCCAACTGACTATAGTTTCAGCTGTTTGGAATCATATTTCAATCTTATTGAAATTATCTCTGATACTTATTTAATGACTTAAATAGGAGCGTGTATATAATGTCCTATAATATGTATATAAAAAATATATAGCTACCTATACAACATTAAATTCAGTCACAAAAAAAATCCTTTTAGTAAGCCAAGTTCAAACACTACTTTAATCACGCAAGGACAAGGTATCCTAGTTATTATAGAAGTAAATACTTGTTTCGACCGGGAATTGAACCCGTGGCTTCGTCAGGTAATAGGTATAATGTTTCATAAAATTGATCTATGTTAGGTGAATGCCGATTACAAGAAGGAACTGTGGACACCTTGTTAGGGACTATTGAAAGGCGCGACGATGTACCTTGTAGCGATAATCTGGCAATGGCGGATTGTGGAAATCAATCGAGGTTAGTATTTTATATATTATTGATTGATAACAATGCTAGGGGAGCAGCTATTCTTCTACGTCATAGTAGATTTATTATATATTATTATGACATTAGTATGTAAGTGGACAATGCCAGTATACAGCCGCTAAATCAAATTGATAATTAATAAATTAATAAATTTATTTCATTTATATTTGTACAGTAATACCCCGCTTTACGCGACCCCGTTATGCGCGGTTTCAAGATTTCGATCAATATAGGCTATATAAATAACAGGATCCTTACTAAAACTACAATAATGTATCCCAAGGTTGTTTTTAAAATTGAAATATGAAACATCATTAAACTTCATAGTACTTTATATTATATCTTTGTTACTACACGAACGAAGTCGGGGGCAGCAGCTAGTTTATTTTAAAAACAGATCATATCACGTTCATTATTTTTACTTATTATACGATAAATGACAACCTAATGTGACTGAGATGATTGTGTGTATGTTGGTGTGCTTATATACTTGGGTACTAGCTTTATTTGCATTCATTGTATTGAGTAAAGATGCTTAATTAAAGCCAAGCAAGAATGTACCTGCTAATGCTAACATTATATTGTATAGGCTATGATTGGATAGTTAGATATGCGAAATCGTCGTAATTGTTTTCCATATTGATGTGAAACATCTATTGGCGTGGGTATAAACCGGATCGTTGGCGTGGCGACTCTTGCCGTGGCGACGGGTCGCCACGCTATACTAAAGTATATATACAGTCTATATATAGTAGAGTGTACAGTGTGGCGACGCTTGCCGTGGCGACGAGTTTATTTTATCGAGTTATTTCTGAAATCTATATCATTTAAGAAGTTTTCGAATTTTTAATTTTTGTATTTAATATAAATAAATGTTTCTTAAATAAATAGTCATCATTTTCTGTAAAAAAATCATAGTATTTAATTGTTTCATTAAGCAATAATTAGTTCCTGTTGTAATCTTGTCTTTTACGCATATGGCTTGAATAAACTCGATGTTTCACATCTGCCAGGCGTCCCGTGACAGCTTACATTTTTTTTTAGGTTCGCATTGGTTCAGCAACAGCACGGAGGTTATATCTTGTACACTGGAGTGAACTTCGTGACAATTGAACCACCGACCAAGGGGATATCAGTCGTCAAAGTGAATGACAAAAAAGTGGATTACGACAGTGGATTTATATATCCCAATGAAAGTGTTTACGATTTGAAGTAAGTAACATTAACGGTATACATTCAAAACTTTATTATTAATGATTTTATACGGCAAATAGAAGGTTAATTTAATATCTCTCTCTTACGCGTGTTAAATACTATAAGTGAAAAAGAGAGGAGTTACTATGTATGTTCATTAATTGCACTAGTTTACAAGGTTTTTGTCCTTCAAATGAAACGTTTTTTTTTTCTTAACAATTGAGGTGCACTGAGTTTCAGAAAAATTATAAAAAAATCTAACACGTCATTTTGAAATAACCAAAATATGCATCTTTAAGTGATTCCGTTATGGGATATCCTTTTTTAGATATTATAAATTCACCACACACATAACAAAAACGATCAGGATGTACTTTACACAACCTTTTTGACACTGTAAAAACAAATATTTATTTAACTAAACACTACACAGCATCAAAATTTCAAAATAAAATCGAAACCAACTTATGGGTAGTTTGAAAATAAGATGTAATAAGAACTTGATTTATAGACGTGATAGAAATAAAATAAATATATGTTTGCGTTTAGTTATTACTACTAAATACAACGATATGGAATACATTGAAAGGACATGACTTTTATTTTAATTTAATCTAAGAAGATTTATACAAACTTTCATCCCCTATTTTATCCCCTTGGGGTAGAATTGATCAAAATCCTTTCTTAGCGGATGCCTACGTCATAACATCTACCTGCATGCCAAATTTCAGCCCGATCCGTCCAGTGGTTTGGGCTGTGCGTTGATAGATCACTATGTCAGTCAGTCACCTTTGAGTTATATATATTTAGATTAGAAGATTAATACAATGTTTGTTACAGAATCACACGAGCGGGTGATGCTGTGAAGATCCAGTCGAAGATTAGTGGAGTAATCCTTTACTACAAGCCTCTAGAAACAACGATACTGGTTCCACACATTTATCTGAGTGTTGGCTGCGGGTCGTGTATGTCACATCATTATTATAAGAAAAATAATTGTTTGTAAAATAAATACTAAACTAAAACTAAATATTTTTTGTTTTTTTTTTCTTCCTTCATTTGTTTTAACTTCTTGTGATTTCGTAGACTTTCCTGAAATCTCTCTAGAACCTAGAGATTTTTTTTGAATTTTTATATTGTAATTTCTTGTTAGTTGTTATCCGAATCATGGGGCGCTTTGCTGGACCTGTAAGGTACCTAATCAAACCTAAAAAACTTAATTATCTAGGTACTAACTACAATACTTAATATCCGTAAGAAAGTTCACACTCGACAGTCGTCAGTCGACATAAAAAAAATTAACCGGGGTAAGACCGCGGGTATAGTTTGCTAGTTACATATTATTTTAGACTGCTGTCTTACCCTGAGCCCATGGCTGGCTACGCTCATGACCCGAATACTAGACATTAATTATCTTCATTAGGCATCTGAGGCCATTTATAAAAGAAGTAATACGTTAAATTTATTTCCCAGTTTATTACGTGTTTAGCTTAGCTACATAACGTAATTTTACAAAGCGATTTAAAGTTTTCATTGTGCATAGTTTGTTTGTGTAGATTCTTCGTTGTATTGTCTATCTCAGAAACTATTTTTATATATATTATGGATAATTATATTTTTGAAGCTATTTCAATAAAAAAACAGAAACAAACGAAGATTGCCATAATGTTAGTTCTGTGGGCTTATCACGAATTTTAGTCTGGCTTTCGAACCGAGTTCCTTCAAGCGATTTGTATGGAAATTTGAGCAGCGCCACCGCGTGCGGATTTGGAACTACAATATTTTAGATACTTTTTTTTAATTTTCGAACGTCTCGATCTTTCGTTCATTTGATAGGTTGCTGGTGCTCGTTAGTCGTTAATAAAAATTCATGATCCCGATTGCTAACGGATCCGTTTTACTTGTGACAGCTCGGTTCGAAAGCCAGACTAAATTCGTGATAAGCCCACTGACTATGATAATAGGCATCTTTAATGACGTCACGGGTCGATTATTAGTGTAAAACAAAATTAAAATATTCTTTTTTCTGGTTAATCAAACCATAAACAAAGTCCAATGAAGCTCAATGACTGACTGACCATTAATAATAGGACGTTACTTCACTTGTTTATTATATACAGCGTGTTTCAAATTAATTTAAAAAAAACCTAACCCCTTTATAATAGTACTAGCTGTTGCCCCCGACTTCGTTCGCGTAGTAATGAAGATATGAAGTTTAATGATGTTTCATATTTTAAGGACGCCTGATTTAATGGCAATTTTTGGCAAACTTGGGTTACATTATTGTAGTTTTAGTAAGGATGTAATTTATATAGCCTATATTGATCAGTGGTTATGTAGCATTCGTATGGAGAAAGATTTTTTAAAATCGGTCCAGTAGCTTTTGAGCCAATTCGTTACAAACATACAAAAATACAATTCGTTCCTCTTTATAATATTAGTATAGATATAAGGAACTAGAAGTAATCACAAGTAACTCGCCAATCATAGCCTGTACAATATAATGTTAGTATTAGCAGGTACATTCTTGCTTGGCTTTAATTAAGCATCTTTACTCAATGCAATGAATGCAAATAAAGCTAGTACCCAAGTATATAAGCACACCAACATACACACAATCATCTCAGTCACACTAGGTGTCATTAAGATAGTCATTTATACATATTATAACTAGCCTTTTTAACGCTAATTAAAAAGGCTTACTACAGAATTATTGATTACATTGACGATGGAAATGTGTGGTTAAACTAGTGTTTGAGCTTGGCTTAATAGAAGGAATTTTATGTACAGGCTATGATTGACGAGTTTCTAGTGATCTTCTCGTCATACGCCTTTCCGAAGTCACGATGAGCAAGTGCACGCCTTTAGTGCCTATGCTAATAAACTACTTTCATTTCATTTCATAATGAGCGTTTCTTCAATACGCTCCCTTAAATAAAGGTGTAGGCAGAATTGAATCGTAAATTGCGAGCCGTCCTTAAATACCAATCGGCATTTAAAATTGACAGCACTAAAAAGTCACTGAGTAATTTTATACATTACTATCTTAGTGGTATTTCATAAGGCGTAGCGTAACGTACCAGTACCTGGTTTCAGAACACGACCAAACGACCCGACGTTCTTAAACAACACTAACGCCATCTAGTAGAGCGGTTAAGAACTACGACGGCAAATGTGGGACTTGGCAAATGATGACAGACGATGAATGCTTGCAATAGGTTTCATATTTGATTATATTTATATACTTTAATAACTCTAATGTAATTTTGATCATTTAAACATTCTTTTATACTATTCTTTAGGTTAAATTTCTATCTCTTAAAATTATATCCATTGCAATATATAATTCTATGTGAAACTGTTAATTCTTCATTGCATCTGATACATTTGTTTTTTAAATGAAATTAGTTAAAATTATTTTGCTTATAATTCCCGCTACAACATTCAGTAATTTGTCTCGACGCGTTTCGCCACTTCACGTGGCATCATCAGGATACGTGAAGTGGCGAAACGCGTCGAGACAAATTACTGAATGTTGTAGCGGGAATTATAAGCAAAATAATTTTAACTAATTTCATTTAATATGGATTTCCGCAAAGTAACGCCTGAAACAACTAATTACATTTGTTTTTTTGCTTCTTTAGTTATTAGGTGAAGATGTGTGTAGGAGAACAAGTGGACTGTATATGGAATAATGAAAATAGGTAAATAGATGACAAAATGTCTTAAGTCCCGGAGAAAGAAAAAAGAGGTCTCACCACCCGCACGTGTAATTAGTCACTAGTTGATCCCACGGCGTCCTCGTTTAAGGTTGAGTATTTTAAAAACTGCCTTGCTTTGATTGGCGCGGGGTGCGGGTGAGGAGAGGACAGCGGGGAGCGGGAGAGGAAATTTAAAGTGCAATTGGCGCGAACAATGTGTTACATTGTATGACTTATTCTTAATCTTGTTAAAACCGACTGATCCCTTCTACATGAGATAGGTACAGGTGTTTTTTCTAAGCAATTTTTTTTAATTGTAATTTTTTCAGAAAAGCGATTTAAAGTTGTTATAAAGTTTGTTTGTGTGGATTGAGTATCTCAGAAACTTTTGATTTTTTTTTGTGATGTAAAGTTAGCACCTAGTATATATTTATTAAAGACTAGCTGTTGCCCCCGACTTCGTTCGCGTAGTAATGAAAATATAAAGTACTATGAAGTTTAATGATGTTTCATATTTCAATGAAGCCCGCCTTTTATGGCAATTTTTGGTAACCTCTGCCCTGTAAGGTACATAATCAATCCTAAAAAACTTAATTATCTAGGTATTAACTACAATACTTAATATCTGTAAGAAAGTTCACACCCGGCAGTAGGCAGTCAACACAAAAAACATTAACCGGTTAAGACCTCGGGTATAGTTTGCTAATTACTTATTATTTTAGACTGCTGCCCCACCCTGAGCCCATGGCTGGCTACGCCCATGGTTACATTATTGTAGTTTTAGTAAGGATCCTGTAATTTACATAGCCTATATTGATCAGTGATAATGTAGCATTTGAATGGTGAAAAAATTTTTGAAATCGGTCCAGTAGTTTTTGAGCCAATTCTTTACAAACATACAAATCTTTCCTCTTTATAATATTACTATATAGATTTTTGACATTTGTTCTGTCACTGTCATCTTTCACATAGTGATAAATATATATTTTAATCTGCTTTATTATGACTCATCAAAGCCTTCTAAACATACATTTAAGCCTGTAAGAGCATTTTTCATAAGTAAAGTTCAATTTATATATGTGCTAGCTTTTACCTGTGGCTTCGCTCACATTTAAGTCATTAAATAAGTATCAGAGATCATTCCAATAGAAATGAATCAATTTGATTCCAAACAGCTGAAACTATAGTCAATTGGAAACTATACAAAAAAAATTTTTTTTTAAATAAAAGGTATCCTATGTTACTTCTAGAACCTCCAAAAATATGTGTACAAAGTTTCATGATGATCGGTTAAGTAGTTGTTGCGTGAAAACGTAACAAACAAACTCACATTCACATTTATAATATTAGTAGGGACGTAGTAACCACATTGCAATCCTTTTCCTTACATCTATTTGGTTCTTGTTTTTTATTTTTATGTATTTTAGTAATTTTATTAGAAGTATAGTATCTATCCCTTTATCACCTTGAGCATGTAGTCCTATCCTATAATTGGAATTTTATTTAGTTTATATAATAGTAGTCCTTTTTATAATATGTAGTTCTAATGTAATTTTGTAGGTAGGCTTTATAAATAAATAATTAATCACTTATAACACACGAATTTCAAATATCGAATCCTTTTGGCCGTCCTCTAGTTATACTATAACAGGTCGGCACTAAAAACTAACAGTTCCTAACTCTACTCTACTATTATTAACCCATACAATAGTACGGAGTTAACTCTTAACCTAGGCTAAGATAGACTGATTAGGAATAATACTACTACGTTAGCACCAAGCTTTACATGCTATCAGAATTGAACTACTCTCGAAAGCTCCAACGTACGTACTTGATGAACGATCAAACGGTCCGACGTTCTTAAACAAGACTAGCGACATCTATTAGTGACATTTGGAACTAATACATTTAACCAACTCTTGTGTTGCTCGAATTTAATCTAAAATTTCAATTGAGGGATTCTTGCATTTATGTAGCTGTGTGCGCCACCTGGTAGCGGCATTTGGAACTATGTAGTATGGCTAAAACTGACATTAGTAGCTTTTTAATTGGTATAATTATTTTTTATTTTTCATTCATTGTCATACCATATTGTCATTTATCTCCCCTACAATGTTTTATTTCACCCTCTTGCTCCGTCTTACCTTAAAAATCGTTCCCAATTCCTCTCCTTAACTCATGACCGCACTCTTCGTTCTTCCTCTAATCTCATTCTTAGCACTCCTTCACATTCTTCTACTCTTTACTCTAAATCCTTCACTTTAAAAGCTGTCTCCTTGTGGAATGATTTACCTTCTAACCTTCGCAATGCTCCTTCTCTTCCCATCTTTAAGAAATCTTTAAAAGAATATTATCTCTCCTCCTAGTATTTATGTATATGTGTATTATAGTGTTATTATGTATGTATCTATGTAACATGGTATGTATTGTGTGTAGTTCATGTTTATCTATATTTGTATCTATTTATAACTCCCGCTATTTCTCTTCTGCATTACTCTACATCTCAAAGTTGGTTGCCTGGAAGAGATCCCTTCTTAGCGATAAGGCCGCCATCTCTTCTTACTCGCTTGCTTTGTATTATTTTTTATGTATTATTAAGTAATAAATAAATAAATAAATAAATTAGACAATAATAAAATTGGTTAATTCACGTGTGTATTTCATACTATAATAAACTATGTTTCATTTATTAGTATCATTTAAAAGTCCATATCTTAATTAAAAGCAATTTTTTTCATATTATATATAATTTTTTAGATTTAGTGTTGCCAGTTAAACTTCGTTCCTATTTCCCTTGTTTAGGGGTAAAATTAATATGTTTATAAATGTCAAATTATACCACTAGTAATTCGTTCGTAATAAAGTGTGATCCAAAACAGTGCAACAGAAAATGTAATTTTATTCCTATCATTGTATATCCGTTTTAAAATGAATCACCCCTTATAATTTCAAGCATCGTCATATCTTTCACGGTGTTAATATGTTGGGCATCCCATAGAAGCAGAAGGGTTTAGCCCTTTGATCGGTTTGAGCAGTTAACTGCTCATTAAACAACATACAAAGTGGTAGTCGACCCGTTAATAATCTTAAAACTTCAAAAGTGGATACAAGGCTTACATTCGCTTCAGGACTTTTAAAATTGTACAATCCAACGGACAAGTGCACATATATAGTGTCTGTGCTAATTTAAAAAACTAAAGCAAAAGATATATGCATGTCCTTTTTAGAAGGAAAAATATGAGCCGTCATAGGATGTCTAATAGAAGATTCAAATATCTTTATTGCATGTCACAATTATAATTAAGATGTCAGTATAGTTTAGTGTCAAATGTGACACCCGGTCAGGGCACAGCAATATAATAATAAACAATTTCAATTAATAAACTAAATTTCATTTATTGTTTCGAATCATTGAGGTATTCGTCAATTGAATAAAAGCATTTTAAAATTAAATATGTTTTAAATTTATTTTTAAATTGTGTTAGGCTTTCATCATAAACGATAGAAAGAGAAACGATCCCTCTCACAGCCTCAACTTCGACATTATTAAAATATAGCTATCCCTTTCTAATGTTTGTTTCTTCCAGTCCAAAGTCCAATCTGTATTATATTATACTAGCTTTTGCCAGCGGCTTCGCTCGCGTTAAGAAGTATTATAATTAAGTATAGTATTGATAGGTTCAAACTAATATATCTTATTTAAGCGGATGATCATCACAGTTTCAATCTTTAATTTCAGTTCAATCAGTCGAAAATCTAATAAGATTTATACAAACTTTCATCCCCTATTTTAAGTGGAATTCCAATAACTGCATGCCAAATTAGTGGTTTGGGCTGTGCGTTGATAGATCACTAAGTCAGTCAGTCAGTCAGTCACCTTTGAGTTTTATATATATAGATTACCAATCTCTTATAATCCAAGCACACACATCCGTTCCCATTCGCAACCAACATCCAAATCCTCATTCCTCGGGATGTATACTTACGTTTCTCTTTTGTTTTATTCCAAATTCCTAATTTAAATTTACAGTTTTACTTATTCTTTATTAACTTTGTTTAATATAGTTTATAATAATTATAACTCTTTATTGCACACATTATTAGAGAATAAAAAAAAAAAAAAAAAATAAAAAAAAAATAAAAAAAACAATAGGCGGCCTTATCATATAATAATTAGAGATGTTGATCTAATCGGCAAAAAGCGCCGACTACCTTACTTTGGTCAACTCAATAAAATGTAACCTTGTAAAGAAAATATATTGATGTAGTATCTTAATTAAAAAAAATCATAATATTTAATGACGAATTCTGTGTGATGATATTTGAAACTATCGTCAAACTAGTGAGCTGTAAAACTCAAAAAACTTTTTTTGTTATTTATATTTGTCCACATGTCAGTAGTGACTGAAATTGCAGCGAATCAGCTGTAAACGAAGCGTCACGGGAATCTCCTAAACCGTAATCGGCCTATCTACAACCGACTAATCGGCACATCTCTAATAATAATATGTACCAATGAATAATAAAAATATACAAAAAATATACATAAATACATACATATACTACTAAAATAAGAATAAAATATAATTAAATAATAATAATAATAAATAAATAAAGTAAAAAAATGACAATAATAACACAGACAGTTCTACAGTGAGAGATAGTTTATGATGTATTAAATATAATAAATTATATAAAAACAGTTTGCCCCACCTTGACTCTGACCTGTAAGGTCCCTAAACAAACCTAAAAAACTTAATTATCCATTACTAACTACAATACTTGATATCCGTAAGAAAGTTCACTTTCGACAATCGTCAGTAGACACAAAAACAATTAACCGGGGTAAGATCAGTTACATATTATTTCTGACTGCTGCCCCACCCTGAGCCCATGGCTGTCTACGCCCATGCTATTCTTAATTATAATTTGAAGTCATAGGTTAAATAGCAGACAATGTTCAATATAGTACCTGAAATAAAGTTTTGAAAAAATAATTAAATTTGTATTATTGTTAATGTTTTAATAATTAATTTTCTACGTACAAAGTTGCGGGTTAACAGCTAGTAATCTAATAAATCTACATGAAAATATCACTGATATTGATTTATTCTACTTGAAGCCCAAGACGCTCAAGTCTAAAGGAAATTATTTAAAATATTCACGTGAAGTGGCGAAACACGTCGAGACAAATTACTTAATGTTGTAGCGGGAATCATAAGCAAAATAATTTTAAATAATTTCCTTTAATATGGATTTCCGCAAAGTAACGCCTGAAACAATTAATTATACGCTCAAGTCTATTTTGCACTTGGCTTTTTCTTTTTGCCACCAAATTTGTTAGCAACAGACTGGCATACGTATTACAGTTACTTAATAGTGTTCATTTTACTTTTCTTCCAATATATGTTGAACACAACTGTTAAGTTAGCAAACTTAGCTTAATTTTTCTTCTAATGCAGCTATTCTCAAAGTGTGCTCCGCGGAACCCTAGGGCTAAAATACTTCAAAAAATACCTACTAAAGGGAGATTGTAAGGTTACATCTAAATATTCCAACTAAATATTACATTGCAATATGATTATTCATAAATACATATAAATCAGTTTTTTATAATTATGTATATTAAGGCTTTTTCCTTCGCAAAAAAAGTTTGGGAACCGCTGTTCTAATGTGTGGGTTTGTTGCTGTTTTCTGTGTATGTTTAAATAAATAAATTATTAATATCGCTACAATCTCTGTTCTGTCGACGATAGAAGGTAACAGAATAGTGTTTACCCCTATTAAAATTTAAAAATATGTCCACTAACAAATCCCCTTCTTTGGTTAAAAACGCGTGAGTAATATTGCCTTTTATGCCCATAGGGCGTAAATTTGTTTAGGACACCAGGACACTAATGAGCTGTGTTTTAGAAAAAAACTCTTAGATCATATGGTTAACTAGCTTTTGCCAGCGGCTTCGCTCGCCTTAAGAAGTATTATTATCAATTAGGTTCGTTCCATTAGGTACTGATAGGTTCAAACTAATACATCCTATTTAAGCGGACGTCTTCATCATAGTAGCTCCAATCTTTAATTTCAGTTCAATCAGTCGAAAATCTAAGAAGATTTATACAAACTTTCATCCCCTATTTTATCCCCTTGGGGGTGGAATTGATCAAAATCCTTTCTTAGCGGATGCCTACGTCATAACATCTACCTGCATGCCAAATTTCAGCCCGATCCGTCCAGTGGTTTGGGCTCTGCGTTGATAGATCACTATGTCAGTCAGTCACCTTTGAGTTATATATATTTAGATTGATTTTTAAAACGTAACTCTTTTTTAAGATATATTTCATTTTATTTTAAGTTCACACAATTCGATGTCTATGCCTAATTTTGGCGGTCAAACGTGCTGTCAGTTTTTTTTGTTTTTTAAGAAATATTACGTTTTATTCATTATTATTATTAAATATTAGTGTTCACATTGTAATTCATATCTAATTCAATGAATATAAAAGCGTAAGTTCTCTCGAAATCCGCTTGACATACAAAGATGAAATTTGACAGGGAAGTAGTTTATAGTTAGTAGCCGTCCGCTAAGAACGGATTTTGCAACAGGGCCAGATTAAGGAGTTGTAAGGGCTCTCGCAGGTTTGTATAATTTTTTTGCCATAAACTAGAAATTTGACGGAGAGGTAGCTAGTAGATTTTGCGACAGGGGTGTGGAAGGTATTTTTTGTTGACTGAAATATGAAACATCATTAAACTTCATAGTACTTTATATCTTCATTATTACGCAGACGTAGTCGCGGGCAACTGCTAGTAATAAATAAAACGTTTATTTTTAATTAATTTTTTTACAATATGTTGCCTTGGCGCCAAAAACCAGTGATGGTTTGTCTTGGCGCTGCACATTCGTCTTACATTCTAAATATAACTATATAATATAAAAATATGTAAATATATATAACAAAATAATTAAAAATAGAAAAATAATAATTAAAAATCACTTTTAATAAATATTTTTAGTTCCCAAAGGTGGTTGGTATCTTTTTCATAGTAGCCTTGCATATGACCATATTTCGACTGATGGAGCTAGACTCAGCTAGAGTCTGGTTTAAGCTTTAGGAGATGAAGCACTAGCTCTGGCACAGATTGAGTTACTTCACGGGAGTGTAACTTGGATGTGGTGGTGTTACCCCAAAATATCCAAAACCCAATACTGGGCTACCATCCCACATCAGTCTGCCTACCACTCTTTAACATTGTAATATTATTTTTCTAACTCGTTAGTGATATTTTATTGTAAACCCTTATTTATGAATCGAAATAAATTGTATTAGAAATGAAATGAAATGAAATGAAAATCGTTCATTAGCATAGGCACTAAAGGCGTGCGCTTGCTCATCGTTAGACTCTACCGTGACTTCGGAAAGGCGTATGACGAGAAGAAGACCACAAGAAACTCGTCAATCATAGCCTGTATATGAAATAATAATAAACAAAAAACTGAATTTTAATCACTACTATATAAATATGAATGTGAGTTTGTTTGTTACGTTTTCACTCAACAACTACTTAACCGATCATTATGAAACTTTGTACACGTACTAGAAGTAACATAGGATACTTTTCAGTAATGTTTAAAAATTGATAATCCCAGCCAAGCCAGAAAATATAGTTATCATATTGATTCATTTCTATTGAAATGATCTCTGATACTTATTCAATGACTTAAATGCGAGCGAAGCCGCGAGTAAAAGCTAGTTATTAATAAAGAACCTCGACTATGGTCCAATTGGCACAGTTCCTCGTCCGTGAGAGGGTCTAATGCAGCGTACGGCGTTTACAGCGACACGGTTGCAGACTAACCAAGCATCAGGACGTAAAATTAAAACCGGTACAAACGCCGTGTGATCCTAACACAGCTCGATAGGCCCTTTGATGTGCGAGATTTGGCTCAATGAGCTACTTGCTTAAATTAACGTATGCCAGGATGATTTTCTATTTGCAATTACGACGGTCCATTTATTTCCGTTTATACTGTGCGACGAATAAATAAACATTAACTGAAAAAACTGTATTTTATTAATATACTAGTTTCTACCCGCGGCTTCACTCACATTTAAGTCTTTAAATAAGTATCAGAGATCATTTCAATGGAAATGAATCAATATGATAACTATATTTTCTGGGATTATCATTGTTAAAGGTCTTTTCTTGGTTGGTACAGAAATCAGAGCCAAAGAGTGTTGAGGTTCAAATATTATTTATTGGTTACATTATGGAGTGTTGATTGGAGTTGAGCTGACTGAAGTGAAGTGACTTGTCACTCGAAGAGCGTGTTCATATATACCTCGAGTGACGTGGAAGAATGTAGTGTTTCAGCATATTCTGTGCGTGGTCCAGATACGTAATGTTACATAGCGTTTCAGCACGTTCTGTCCTTCGTCCAGACACGTGCAATAACAATCATATTTTAAAAATTATTACTTACAATGATGTTTCCTAACCTCAAAAATTCAAGTAGTTTCATACTGCATACCTATATATAAAAATGACAGACGGAAATAAAAATAAATATAGAAAAATTCCAAATATCTGAAACTTTAGTCAATTGGAAATTATAGTAAAAAATAATAATTTAAAAAAAAATAAAAAGTATCCTATGTTACTTGTAGTACCTCCAAAAATATGTGTACAACGTTTCGTGATGATCGGTTAAGTGGTTGTTGCGTGAAAACGTAACAAACAAACTCACATTCATGTTTATAATATTAGTAGGGATATCTTTAAATACATCCCCAAAGCTGATTAGCCCCTGACCTATCTAACAAAAAAAATTTTTTAAATTTGTTTTATATGTTTATTTCATTTTTATTTACGCTTTAGTCCAGTTAAATGTTTTTCAAATTGACACTCGATTAAATGTAATACTGTTATACCTTTCTGGAACCTGTGTGAAGTGTAGAAGTTTTTAAAACAATGTTCCAGAAGGTTGTCATACATTTTTTTTGCACCAGCATCGATCAAACATCACATTGCAAATTTTGTGATTAAAAATTTGCATACGTCTTAGCTTGTAATTTTTATGTTGCCAATAATTACTGATGAAAAATGCATTAATTAGGTAGATACATGTTTTCTCAACATCCTTATACAATAAAAATTAGAAATAATAACAACAAATAATAATAATAAAATATTTTGTGTGCGCGTTAAGAGAAATTAAAAAAAATATATATATCTCAAAAACTACTTGGCCTAGGACAATAAAATTTGGTGTTTCGGATAGGAAATTACCCCCTCTATTACCAGTATTTCCTTGGTCCCTGACTTACGGGACACCTGTATATATATATATATATATATATGTATATATATATTTCTTGTTTATTATTATTATTTAATGTTAGTCTTGATCTATTCCTTCCGTATGCTGACTCCGTATATTGATTGTCTTAGAAAAATGGAGTTTGAAGAGAACTGTTTAATGTCGTCTTATTTGTTTCTAATTGGAATGTAAACGAAGAACTGTTCTATACACATACATATTACATTTTAGGGATTCAATATTCATTCGCCTCCAAAGTTTGGGCATTTTTGCTTTAAAGTACACATATTAACATTTCAATTATGGACAGTTGAAACTAGTGTAAACATGTGACGCAATAATTATCGTAGCAGTATGTAATGTTAACAAAAATGTAGAGTGTAGACCGTTAGATGAAGTTAGCTTCTACAATTAAATAACTGTTTCCAAAATCTCTGCTTACCCCTAATTCCCAAGCGAACAAACAAAAGAGTAAATTCTAAGCAAAATAAAAGATAAAATTTCAACAAAATTGTAAAACGTCTACGAAAGTGCTACGTGCTACGAATAATCTACGTCGTAGCGTCGTAGCTCATAATCTCGAAATTACTACATTTTATTGTAGTCATTTTGTCCTTTTTGGGATTATACCCTTGGTATTTTTAGATTTTGATTAAAACTTATCTTTTGTTCTTTTTACCCTACAACTACTACATCTGAGTTGTTCTGTATTAATTACCAAAATATCACTGCTACCATGGAGGTATTAATCTCCTTCACTATCGTCTTATGGGATTCAAACAAGTTATATATACAATTCAACCTTTAGTAATAATAATAATAAATACAAAGTCTTGATTCCAAACTAGGATACCCTGGACTATGAGTAGGCAGCAAGCAGGACAAGAACAAGGCAGGACAACACAGACATACAAAAACCAGGTTTAAAACATTTTTTTCTAAATAATAATATAATATATTAATAAATATTTCTATGGAGCGGGATTCGAAGTGTAGCCTATGCGAAACAGAAAACCACTATGCCACAGAGTTGACACGCCGATGGGCGTTTGTTAATAAAAGAGATAGAGGATGTTTGTTACAGTGTTACCGGCAACAGCTTGCCCTCTGCCGACCATTATGCTATTAGCCATCCATCAGCTGAAACACAAAAGGGTGCAAGTCTAAAATAACTTATAATATAAAACCCCTCAACTACACAGTTCCGTTAATGGCCACTGTAGCGCTGTTGTCGACGTAATTATTTCTTAATTGTTTTTTTTTTATTTTAATCAAATGAAATAAATTATTACAATGAATTTGATTTAGCTGCTGTATACTGGCATTGTCCACTTACATACTAATGTCATAATAATATATAATAAAACTACTATGATGTAGAAGACCAGCTGCTGTATAGGGGCAATGGCATCCTATTATAAGGGTAAACATAAAATGATATGGGTTATGTCCAAGCTTAATTATCAGTAAGGTGTTCATCCAATGTGTAATAGGTTTTTTGAATAATTTTTATATTAATAAGTAATACATAATTGCTTTTCAAGGTTTAGGTCTTATATGTTTGTGTTGGTCTTGTCCTCTAATATACAGTAGTAGCATATTAAAATAAAAAAAAAATTGATAATTATTCCGGCTTACTCCATTTTCACACATGACGATTTTTAATGGATACAGTTTTTGTAGGTATATAAGCGTTAGAAAGAGAAACGATCCCTCTCACAGCAGCATTTCACACAAGCCTCAACTTCGACACTATGAGAATATAGTTATCCCTTTCTAATGATTGTTTCTTCCAGTCCAAAGTCCAATCTGTATCCATTTGAAGATTATCGACTGTACTTACTTAGTATAGTATAATACGAAAATAATAACAATAAATGACAGTAATAATAATAATAACACTAATAGCAATGTCAAAATAATATTAATAAAATCATAACCTTACAAAAAACCCTAAGGATAATAGATAGATTTGTTAATATATTATATGATATTTAAAAAATGTTTTAAACCTGGTTTTTGTATGTTTGTGTTGTCCTGCCTTGTCCTTGTTCTGCTTGCTGCCTACTCATAGTGCAGAGTATCCTAGTTTGGATTTTTGGGCTAATTTGCTGTAATAGATGTTAGTTCTATGAGCAGATGATATTTTATTACTATAAAAACGTTGCAATAACGGATTTTTATTTATAAAGCCTACCCACAAAATTATATTAGAACTATATATTATAAAAAGGACTACTATTATACAAACTAAATAAAAATTTTTTTATAGGATAGGACGGCTTGCTCACGGTGATAAAGGGATAGATACTACATTTGACATACTACATTTGTAATTTCTTATTGGGTTATTCTCCGACTATTATACATTGGCGGAATTGTCTTCATTAGACATCTGAAGCCATTAATAAAAGAAGAAAAAAATTAAGGACATAGCGGGTTTCGATGCTTAATTCATCCGCCCACTTTTAAAATATATAAATACCAACTCTACGTTTTATCGGCATCGTGAGGCAAGAGGCAGTAACAACGGAGCGCCCGATGAGAGCGGACGTCTCCGCCTTTCCCGCGCTAAAGCCTCTGTCAGCCGCGTTTTTTTCTCACAAAATACATTGTTTTTTTAAAAGTGTTTAATATATAATTTTAAAGTAGTGGTCGTGTTCGTTACTGCTGTGTGTTTTTTGTAAGTAATTTGTAGATTTATCGATTTATCTTTTCAGGGTTAAACACAATTTTATCTGAAAGATTGTTTTAAGAGGTTAGTTTTTTTTTTTGTTGATATTACGTTGGTAATTTGATTAAAAGTTTTTTTTTTTTCGGGAAATCTCAATATAACTGCTGTTTGTATTGATATGGATGGATAGAGCAAGCTTTTTGGATGAATATTTTTTTTAACAATTTAGAACATATTTGTCCCAATAAAAATTTTAATATGTGTCGACTTCAATGGTTCAACAATTGAAAATTTCAATATTTATGAATATAACTAATTGAAATATAGCGGTAAAAGCGGTTCTATTTTGAATAAAGCGTCGAATTGTACTGTACAGTACGCAGTTTGAAAATAAATACACATCGGCTCGCTCTGTCAGCGGTTTGCAGCGCATTTATTCAGTTAACTCAATAAAGTAACGTCAGTTTGTCAGATGCAGTCAGACGTTAACGCAATTGTTTTTTTGCAAATTATACACAGGTTTTGTAGCTACGAATATAATTATATACGTACCGCTGTGTAAGTAAAATACAGACAGTTTTTATGTACAGGCTAAGATTGACAAGTTTCTTGTGGTCTCCTTCTCGTCATATGCCTTTTAAATTCATATCACATTTTAAATTCATTTTATAGATTACATTGTAAGTTCCAATGTTTCCATTTGCACTTTCATTTGTTTTTTTTTAATTTGTAATTTTAATAATATAAAAAAAGTTGGTATTTAATAGGTCCTTAACCTGTGTTTCGGATAGATTATAACCCCGTCTACAACCAATATTTCGTTGGTTCACTCTTTACGAAACACGCTGTATGTAGATCAATGTAGATTTCTATTATAATAATTATTTTTATTTTTGTCATCTGAAAACACTAGAGAGAGAACTGGTAAATAATTTATCAGATCGGATTATTAAAAAAGGGGAATAAAAGCCTTTTAAAATAATTAATAATTATTACATTTTTAAGATAGAGAGTTTTTTTTTACAAAGAGAGATAAAGCCTTCAGGGTTGAAAAGAGGTTTTATTAAAATTAATACTTGTACGTTATTATATTATGAAAAGGATTTGGATATATGTATAAATATTATACAATTTTTGGTTTACTAGCAAATAAAACTGAAACTGTTTGCTGAAACTGAAATTATAGAATGTTTTTATTAATACTACACTCACATAATCATATCACATAAATTCTTATAAAAAAGTCATACTCAATCAAATTAGTACAAAAAATAAATTTAACAAAAAAACACATAAGTTCAACACACGGAGTAAAGACCAGATAAAAATAATAGGGGCTAGAACTAGCTACGGAAAAAGAAGTGTTATGGTGGAAGGAGCGCAGTTCTGTAACGCATTACCACCTAACATATTATAACTAATATTAGAAATATTATTAAATTTAAATATGAATTAAAAAAACACATAATGGGTTTGAGTGCCTTATGATGGTGTTGTCAATATTGTACGTACGTTATGTTTATTTATAGCTATTATTATTATTGTTATCTCAATTAAGTGAATTTTTTAAAATTCTTTTTGAGTGAATAAATGTCTTAAACCTTACATAATAATTTTACACAAATGTACTGTATATGAATTACTAACCTGAAATTAAAGAAACAATTTTTTAAGAAATTTTTAACAACTTTACATTTTTATAAATTTCTACATTAACGTAGTGTTATGTCAAAATGAGAATAGACAATCGTGACACGACCAGAGACTATAGCACTGTAAAGGGCGGCAAATTTCAAATATACTTTCCTTACATGCAGAGGCGGCTCGTGACATTTTTTGATTTTGATTTTGATTTTTGGGGGTTCACAAAAAAATAAACAAAAAACTAGAGCCTACCATTTAATTTATTTGTACAGAAAATCCATTCGCCGGTCTTTTTGGCGAGCGAAGACATCTATTACTTTCTTGTGAAAATCAGATATAGAATTAATTAAGCGTTTTTCTATGCTTATCATTACCCGCGGCGCGCGGCACGGCCGAACGCACGGTTTGGCAACGTCGCGCGCGAGCGGCGCTCCAGATTAGGTTAATTTCTCATACGAAATCTTTTGTTTCACGCGTCGGCCCGAGTCGATGTTTCTCTTTCGCACTCATTAAATACAATGCTAGGAACCGTACTAAACTTCGTTTCATAGGAGCGCAATCGCTGGCGCTCCACTCGTTACAACTTGACGCCAAATATACGCGTAGATATAGGTAATATAATATACTATTGTATAGGCATAGTAGAATAGAATGAATGTAATGTAAGGATAGTATGTATTATGAAGAAATATAGATTACTTTTGTAATTTTAGTGGGAGTGCACTGCACCAGCGCTCTTTAGGACGAGCCGCCTCTGCTTACATGTATAAAATGCCGCACTTTTTATTTGACTAAAAACATCATTAATATTAGCTAATGTCAATATTTATAGCGCGTTACAAGAAATGTGTAAATACACACGAAATTTTATGCAGTCATTTGACCTATTACCATTTGTTCCAATGGGTCTAATGACTCCACAAAATTTATTGTGCTTTTAAATGTTTTTATAACGCTAAATATTAATAAAAAATACAAACAGTGAAATATTTATTAATAAGTTTCAGAAAAGTTTTTGGTCTTTTTAATTTTAATATATAAATAAATACTAAGTTATTATAACCAGTCAAATAAAAACATATTTATAAACCCTACTATAAGTAATATTCATATCATAACCGCATATATATGTCCCTACAGGTCAATAAAAAAAGGTTAATAAAATTCCATATATATAAAGGTCAACTCGTAACCTAGATTTTCTAGTATTTATCTTAGGTCACCTAGCTACATCTAGACTTACCTACAGGCTGGCCTAATTAAACGTGAGATATTTCCTCATTTGTGGGGAGTTACACAAGTTTTCTTATAAGTAAAACATCGTTGTCTATACTCTATACTAATATAATAAAGAGGAAACATTTGATTGTTTGTATGTATTGAATAGGCTCCGAAACTATTGGACCGATTTGAAAAATTCTTTCACCATTAGAATCGTACATTATCCCTCATGAACGTAGGCTATCGAATATTTTCAAAAACGTTAGGAATCTGTATGAAAACTTCAATAATGTAACTCAAAGTGTGAAAAAGAAAATCATTATATTGCGTACGCTGCGGAAATTATTGACAATAAAGCAAAGTGATGTACTACAGTTTTATAGAGAACATAAATATCTACAAAAAAGTCAACGACACCATATGTCTAACTATTACAGTTATGTCTCAATAACTATAATACTTTTTCATGTTAAAATTCATAGTACTTTATATCTTCGTTATTACGCGAACGAAGTCTCTGGCAACACCTAGTTTATATATAAAAACACTTTATTAGGGTAGGCAGAGACTATGGAACGTCTAATTTCTTTTCTGTAGCCAATGAATACTTACTTGATATAGAGAGAGGTGTACCTTGTCACTTATGCGGACTACATTCCTCTCTTAAAGCCAAGCATCTAAGTTACACGCAGCATCATACAAGCTTAACATCAGGCGGAGTGTGGTCATATATCCGACTCCACAATAGGTATATTCAAATAAGATTCAAATATCATTATTGACGTGATTTTTAATAATGATCCATTGCAACTGTTTACTGTCACCTAGCTGTCATTACGTTCTGTTCTGTTACACGCATATATAAATAAACTGAAAATTTGATATATAACTATATGCAACATATTACTATTTTATTTTGTTTACTGTCTAATGGTTGTCGTGTTTGAAGATTTATTATTTCTTAGTAAGGAATTTTTACAGCATAAAATGGAATAAAATGCACTCAAGTAATGATCTGGTGATCACAGATTAAACTACGCTCGATCGTATATACTTTATAAAAATCAGTTACAAAAGATATTATAAGCAATAACATAAGAATATACGAAGTTAATATTAAAAAAGTTTTCAGTTAAAGTTCAGACTTTCAGAGACCATTTACAAAATCATCGTCCGGTCTAGACAGATAGCACTTACTGCATAATAGCGCATTATATATATACTAGCTTTTACCAGCGGCTTCGCTCGCATTTAAGTCATTACATAAGAAATGAATCAATATGATTCCCAACTGCTGAAACTATAGTCAAATGGAAACTATAGTAAAAATAAATATTTTTTCCAATAATAAGTATCCTATGTTACTTCTAGTACCTCCAAAAATATGTGTACAAAGTTTCATGATGATCGGTTAAGTTGTTGATGCGTGAAAACGTAACAAACAAACTCACATTCACATTTATATTATTAGTAGGGATATATATATATATATATATATATATATCCCGTGTGTGTGTGTGTGTGTGTGTCAGTTGAACTTTTGAAGCTGATAAAAGGGAGGGAGTGTTGCAAATTTTATAAGACTGAAATTAAAAGCAATGATCATTCACAGATAAAAGTCAAACCAAACATTGACAAAATAATTCTGTTAAATGTATAATATAAACCCACATAACACATATAATAAACAAAAAACAAGTTAACACATTAAAAACTGCTACGAATGTAAATTATGTAGAATCGTGTTCATCTTTATTTTTATGCCGACCCTACCTCCAATCTTCGTTTGAAATTGACTTGAGCAAACACAATTAAATTTGTAAACTTGAGGAACGCTAGAATGACTTCTTGAGCTTGACATACTGCGTTTTACATTTAACCGTTAGCAAAAATATGTTACTATGCTTTTTTATTATGTCATACAAATCTCCGTTCACACTGACTGCACAGTTAACTCCATTCAATTCAAGTCATATGACAGTCAAGTATAAATATTGCATATTAATTTCTTCATATTACCCAAACCGAACTATTTTCGTATGATATTCGCAGATTGTAGCGTTTGAATACAAAAAATCACTAATATAACCTACTTGTTTTGCTAACCGTACGCGATGTTTATAGGGTCCCCAATCTCTGTCGTGCAGACAGCTTGTTAGCGTATATAAACAACTTTGAAGAACCTCTTCTACTCACAAAAATATAGCCTTTTGTTGATAATAATAATAATAGTAATTTGAAATCACTGATAAGGCAACGTAGACACCATATAGCTTTAGTGTCTAATCTAATCTTAGTGATTTATAAATTAAAATTAAAAATCTTTATTTTACATAAGTCCTTTAGGCTTTTACGCATACAGTAATACCCCGCATTACGCGAAACTCACTAATCATAGCCTGTACAATGTAAAATGTGCGAATAGATTGTGCGAATATTTCAAATAATACATTAAATTTTTTTATGATTAATGGAATACTTGGTTTTTAAATGGAAAATTTCTATTTAATATTGTTTTTTGTCTAAAGTCGCGGGAATTTCAGATTTTTTCCGGAACGTATCACTCGCGTAAAGATTGGGGCATTACTGTAGTCTGAATGTATGAGATTTGAAAGGTATATAACGAGAAGTAATCATTAAGTAACTCGTCAGTCATAGCCTGTACAATACAATGTTAGTATTAGCAGGTACATTGTTGCTTGAACAGAAAGAAAAACTCATAGAGCTCGTTAAAATTTTCCTTCGTAATAAAATCGATACAATTCGTAGTTTTTGGGTCAACCTCATTAATTTTTAAAGTAGCATGCGTAACAACTATTGCGTTTATAAAACATTAATAGGAAATATAAACGCCTCCTATCTGAGCTGAAAATGTTACTTAATTGTATATCGATTCGTATTATCTTTAACACTAGGTTTACGGGACGCGTCATTTTGACTGCTTTTTGATTTCAATTAGAAAAACAACTATGTGTATAATGACAGAATTTTGTGACTTTTTATACAACATGTAAATGCGGTTATTGATAATAGTAGTTACCTCCCTCTCCTTCATTTCCGGTATATACATATGCGTTGTACCTAGATATAGGTACATATATACTAAAGTTCGGTCTTTCTAGTGTTAATATACCTACTGATATTACTATAATATTGTTTTGCATTCTTCTTTGAAATGAAATGAAATTAATCTATTAGCATAGGCACTAAAGGCGTGCCAAAAAGGAGGTTAATTTTAATTTAGAGAAAAAAAGTAAATAATCTTTATATAAAAATATATAACTAGTCATGTTAAAAAATACATACGTCAATCAATTTAATATATATTATGTACTAGCATTTACCCGCGGCTTCGCTCGCATTTAAGTCATTAAATAAGTATCAGAGATCATTTCAAACAGCTGAAACTATAGTCAATTGGAAATATTATGTCACTTCTAGTACCTCCAAAAATATGTGTACAAAGTTTCATGATGATTGGTTAAGTAGTTGTTGCGTGAAAACGTAACAAACAAACTCACATTCACATTTATAATATTAGTAGGGATATATTTGGCATTAATATTTGTGATTTGGAGTCGAACCTAATAACTCTAGTGTATTGAACTGTAGGGTAGTGAAGTAATTAGCTCGCCACAAAGAGAGGCTTGGCGAGGATGACCTATTTGTCAATGCTGCAACAATGTTTCAAATGATTGCCAGAAATAGAACAGAGGGGGCTTTATTCTGGTCTCATATACGATTGTAGAGTTAATTTATTTTTTATATACCTTTTAACACTAGACTTACCAAACCAGTCAAAATGAGTAGCCTTGCAAGATCAAATTAAAATTCCTACTGCGTGTAACATTTTCTTGAATTCATCTAATCTTCTTTAATCTATAACAGAAGAATTAGTTTTATGAACTTCATATTATTTTATATATATATCTTTTTTTTGGTAGAAATAGGCATATTTAAATACGTGGTAAATCTAGTGTTAATTTGGATAAATCGTTATCGTTTTTCGTTATAAATAATATTACAAAACAAAATAGCACTTAATAATAATAAAACACTTAAACATTGATACCATTTAAAATGAACAAAAAAGAAGAAATCGTAAAAGTCTGTACAATATAATGTTAGTATTAACAGGTACATTCTTGCTTGGCTTTACTTAAGCATCTTTACTCAATACAATGAATGTAAATAAAGCTAGTACCCAAGTATATAAGCACACCAACATACACACAATCATCACAGTCACACTAGGTTGTCAACCTATATATTCTTGTTTTGGTACCATATAACAGAGCAAGTACATTGTTCTTAGGACTGTAGTAAAAATAAAGAAGATAGGTTTTTTAATTAAATCCTAACAAAGGATATTAAATAAGTATCAGAGATCATTTCAATAGAAATATGATTCCAAACAGCTGAAACTATAGTAAAGATTTTTTTAATAAAAAGTATCCTATGTTACTTGTAGTACCTCCAAAAATATGTGTACAAAGTTTCATGATGATCGGTTAAGCAGTTGTTGCGTGAAAACGTAACAAACAAACTCACATTCACATTTATAATATTAGTGGGGATTACTACGCGAACGAAGTTGGGAGCAACAGCTAGTAGTTAATAACAGTTGGTAGTTGCATGAAAAAAATTGAACCCCATACAAAAAACCTGTCCACCCAAAGATTTTTAAGGCGAAATATTTTTTGACACAATAAATCAATTCATTAACAATAGTACTATATGATATGGTCACACTATATAAGACCATGTGTTCATAGTAGACCGCTGAAAATCGGAAACTAAGGCAGGGTTAAAAATATGGACAAGAATACGTTATTATTTCAGTAACAAGTTGTGACATTTAAAAATTAAATTGGTTAACAATACTAGTCATTTGACCCTTTCTGAGTAATGCATTACATCTATTTGGTTCTTGATTTTTTTAAATGTATTTTCGTATTGAATTGTATTTTATTAAAAGTGTAGTATCTATCCCTTTATCACCTTGAGCATGCCGTCCTATAATTAAAATTCCATGTAATTTTGTAGGTAGGCTTTATAAAAAAATTAAATAAATTTTATTATACATGTGTTTATATCCTACTTGTGGTTTTTTTTCACGTAATATGCCTTTCCAAAGAGTGTTTTTAGGCAAGAAAATAAAAATAATTATTTTAATAGAAATCTCTAATTGAACGAATATATTGGAAATGTCTTTCATTGGATGCGCTGCGAAAACTATTGATGATAGAACAAAAAAGGATTATACGGTCGCGCTGACGTCATCGGTTCTCGAGATACAGCAATTTGAAAAAAGTATTACTTATAACGCGCGTAACAGAAAATGTGACACGTAACAGAAAAATGTGACGGTAAATTTTTCTCATACCTCGATAAAGAAGTTTTACTTCAAAAATGTTTCACGTGAGGTCAGGTGTTGTTGAAATATGAAACATAATTAAACTTCATAGTACTTTATATCTTCATTACTACGCGAACGAAGTCGGGGGCAACAGCTAGTCATTAATATAGGGTGAATTACCAGGTATAATAAACAAAGATAACAATTATCAGATATATCGATATAATTATGCTATTAAAACGAATTGCCTACCCCTCCCTATTTACTATAACCTAGATTATTTAGGTCACATCTAGGTTTACTAAGTAAACGCGGTAATGATTAATAAAGTACTCTTTTACTCTTTCAAAGTGTATTCTTATTAAATCTTATTAGATATTTTAAATAACTGATTTGTTTTTAAAAAAATCTAATAATTCGGCACATTTATAGACAAGGAACAAAAACTTTGAAAAGTGCGTTTGTAGAGACGCTATTGATAGTCAAAACAATACATTTGCACATTCTTCTTCTTCTTTTGTTCTTCTTCTTTTATTAACACTAGAACTACCAACCGATTTGAAAAATTATTCACAAGACTTTTATGTAAAACCTTACTCATTATTTTTTTGTAAACGATTTTATTTTTTACAATTCTACGATAAATTTATTGAATTATATTTAACACTTTGCAAGCACAAGTCATCCGGTCATTTTAGTTGGTAAAAATAGGTAATATAGATTCCTGACACGTAATATTTCTTAAAAAACAAATGAAAAACTGACAGCACGTTTGACCGTCAAAATTAGGCATAGACATCGAATTGTGTGAACAAACTATTTGTCTGTCTTTTCCATATTGACAACTAATTATTTTCCCAACATATAGCATGTATAGACTTCGAACAGTTTTTTTTATATGAAAGTTTTCGTGTATATTAAAATTTTGTAATTTCTTATTTGGCTGCTCCCTGTGTACTAGACATTGGCAGAATTGTTTCCATTAGACGTATAAAGTCATTAATAATAATAATAATAATAATAAATTCTTTATTGTACCAAAAATCACAAAAGGCGAACTTAATGCCATTAGGTATTTTCTGCCAATTAACCTTTGGGAGATGTGAGCAGTGATGTTATAAAAAATAATAATAAAATAAATACAAAATAATACACAAATAATTTTGATTTTAATAAATAATATATATAAATTAATAAGGGAACAAAAAGATATACATTTTTAAATATATTTAATAATTAAAAAACGCAATTTGAAGCCGCAAAAAGTCTTATAATTTACAATACATTATTTAACAGTTGTAATGAAATTTGGCACTGAAATGGGATTTAGCCGCTTGTTAGAGAAGTTTGGGAAACTTTGTTTACATAGTTTCCTAAGGCAGTTCTATATGTAGGTACATATGTATTTTCGCTTATACGTCACTACACATAAGTTCACAACATATTATTTCTCTCTTCCACTTATGGGATTTAACGTGTGTTAGACAGTGATATTTAATTAGGTATTTGACATATAAAAAAAACCTTATCGAATATACTATATATAGTATACATACATTGTTCTAACCTCAAGTTCTGTGGGCTTATCACGAATTTTAGTCTGGCTTTCGAACCGAGTTCGTTTCAAACGATTTGTATGGAAATTTGAGCAGCGCCACCGCGTGCGGATTTGGAACTACAATATTTTAGATACTTTTGTTAATTTTCGAACGTCACGATCTTTCGTTCATTTGATGCATGTAACTTTGTACATTCTGAATTTTTGGAGGTACTAGAAGTCGATTCATTTATACATATTTTTGGAGGTACTAGAAGTAACATAGGATACTTTTCATTTAAAAAAAATATTTTTTACTATAGTTTCAACTGTTTGAAATAATATTGATTCATTTCTATTGAAATGATCTCTGATACTTAATTAATGACTTAAATGCGAGCGAAGCCGCGTGTAAAAGCTAGTATATAATAAATATATAATCTTTCAGATAATATTCATTGTATTGACTAAAGATGCTTAATTAAAGCCAAGCAAGAATGTACCTGCTAATACTAACATTGTATTGTACAGGTTATGATTGATGAGTTACTTGTGATTACTTCTCGTCATATGCCTTTTAACAATGCGCAAGAGCCTGATTTTGATATTAACTTACAACCCTTTCAAGCCTTAGTCCTTTGTACCACGGGTAGTCACTTTTCGCGATTACCGCCCAAATAAGGTTTGAAACGCTTTTGTTAAAAGGAAAATAAAAATAGAAAAACCTTTTACCTACATAACATGAATTTTTAATGCATTTTCCCGTAAAACCCTTTTCAGGAGAGTCCGTATATGTTTTCAAAAATATATTTTATCATGAGTTATGTTATGTTAAGATCATTAGTGTGAAATCTCAGTCGATAGTGGGCGCTGAAATCATTTCACCTAAGACGATAACAGTTAAATATTATAGTATTCATCTTGTAAATAAATAAATTTAGTATAAAAACAAAATATATATAATATATATATTATTCATGGCAATGGAGATAATATAAATATGTAAAAAAATATATAAGGGATCAGCTTGGGAGTAGCCGGGATAACGAGAGGAGTGTGTCCTGTTAATTTGGACAGAGCACATTCGTCTTCTCAAGCCAGCATAGTGGAGTCAACTGTGGTAACAGTTGTCTATGCTCATGGACCGCACTCTAGCTTAACACCAGGCGGAGTGTGGTACAATATCGTACAATACAAACTAAACTTATTCCATAACAGAAAGTACCCTCAATTCACGAAACAAGTTATGTAGTGTCTGCCTACCCTCAAAAATAAGATAAACTAAGTAAAAAAGACGAGAGCAGTCATTTGACTGAAATTAATTCGAAATTTTATTTTTCTGATTATTATCCCTTTTACTTATTTATTTCCGATGACAGCGCCCTCTCCCGGATACTAAGTAGAGTCAGTAAATTGAGGTCGATGTATTGTTGATAAATGAAGTTATAAAAAAACGCAGTGTTACGTAAAGGTAGTAACTAGTCCTACTATTCAATACATGTAAATATAAACGTTAAAGTTTAGAAAATAAAGATTATAATGGCGTGAAAACTTAAGTATTATTCTAGTAGTCCCTTATCGACCATTTTGGTGTGACTTATTTTCAAATGCATGGGTTGTATGGTTAGCAAAACAAGAACTTCTATAGCGATACTTGTTTTTGACGTGACAACGTCTTATAATTCGATTGAGCCGGCTGCACGCACGAAAAAACATGACTCATGCGGCGTTACCTCGCTCTGAGGCGTTCCATGTAAGGCTTGAAGTGATCTTGATCTTGATCAATTTCATTGTGATTTCCAATTACCTCCTTCTCTATATACATACAAATCTATTAAACAAATGAAATTAAAATTTTCTTTTGAGAAATGCTACCATTCCATTAGTATTTTCTTAAGACGTTGTCACGTTAAACTATCGTCAGTAAACCGACTTTACAGAGAACCGATTTTATTTTTGTAGATTGATCTCTGGTTTGATTCCAGATCGTAACGAAAATTTAATTAGTTCTATAATGAATTACCAATTAACATAACTAATATTAGAGATATTATTAAATTTAAATATGAATTTAAAACACATAATGGGTTTGAGTGCCTTGTGATGGTGTTGTCAATATTCTACGTACGTTATGTTTATTTATAATTATTATTATTTTTTTATATCAATTAAGTGATTTTTTTGTAATTCTTTTTGAGCGAATAAATGTCTTAAACCTTAAGTTTTTTAAAATTCTTATTAAACCCTTTATTTATACCTGTACACACGGCGATTTTCAAATAGATACAGTTTTTGTAGGTATATAAGATCCCTCTCACAGCAGCATCTCACACATGCTTCAACTTCGACACGATAAGAATATAGTTATCCCTTTCTAATGATTGTTTCTTCCAGTCCAAAGTCCAATCTGTATTCATTTGAAGATTGTCAACTGTACTTATAAGAAATTTACATTGCTGTCAGCCGGAATTTGAAAAGTTTGAGACAATGCCTTTAACTACACTCAAATCATATCCATACAGTGTCTTGACTAAAAAAGTAGCCAAAACAAAAATAACCTATATAATTTTTTTGATTCAATGCGAACCTATTGGTGATGTCAAGTACTAGAAACGCCTAATAGAGAAAATTGACAAATTATAAAATAACTGCTGTTTTTTCTGACGGTACCTACTCCCAAACGATGGCTTAGAGACAGACGTTATATGTCAACTTGAATTAACTTATTAAATGTAAACATACTCATACAGGGTGATTCAAATGAATGTTTGATGCTGAAAATTTTGTATTAATATTCGTCAGTAGAGCTCATCTTCATGGCCAGACGTGTTTTCCTGATTATCCCGAAATTAATCATTTAGATGATGGTTACCCTATTTCATAAAGATAATGAATAAAAACAATGTAATATCACACTTCACCGCCTCAGAAAATGCAGCTTCAACTCTTTTCAGAAGGATTATTTAAAAAAAGTTAATCACAAAAAAATCGTAGCATATCATCGACTACGCCGTAGTTCGTAGCAAGTTCGTAGCAATTCTACTTAAAATACCTGTAACGGAGAGTTTTCTCATTCTACAATAATAGAGCATTCGTAAAACCCTTAGTGGCTTCGCAAACTTGCCCTGAAGCTATTTTTGTTTAATATAATTCTCGTACCAAAATTCATAGTATAACCTTTTTGTATAGGACCCTTTCTAAGGTTAAACATATATACGTAACAAAGTACACTCGGTGATAGGAGACAGCTGCTGCCACACACAAAGATCTGAAGGCTACAGCGCTTAAGGTTGTAAGAACAGAGATCTTGACTGATATAAAAAACTGGGCTAAAACTTGACACTATATTACTAAAATTAATTGAATGTATATTTATTACATAGTATATATACTATATACATTGTATACTTAGTCAGACAGAGAGAGAAGAAGGGGGAAAGAGATAGACATATAGTTATAATCCATTTCGTTATCTCATAACAGGGAATTGGCAGTAAGATGACTAGTAATGCGATACAGGAAATACAGTTACTACTTACTACACAGGCTTAAGGTAATCCGTTTGTTGAATTGTAGTTTTCTTTTGTTTTTTAAATGTTCTCTATTTAATTTAGTTAATAGGCTACTTTGGAATTTTACTCGTCGAATAATATGAAGTAAATTATCATTAACAAAGTTCAAGTTTAGCATTACATATAGTAGAGTATTAGCTGCTATATACTGGCATTGTCCAGTTGTATAGGTATACTAGTATAAAATAATAAGTCACGATATTAAACAATGGTGTAGTATCTATCCCTTTATCATCTTGAGCATGTCGTCCTATCCCATAATTAAAATTTCATTTAGTATGTATAATAGTAGTCCTTTTTATAATATGTAGTTCTAATGTAATATTGTAGGTAGGTGAATAAATAAATATTTAGTTATGTGTAGTAATGTGTTGTTTTAAAATATTTTAAAACTCTTTAAAACTAATAATTTTAACAATTAAATTTTAAATCTAAACACACGTTTCATATAAATTTAATCTTATTAGTAGAGAGATAAAAGCTATCATTCCTATAGCATGTGGGTATATATTTTGTTATAATAAATATACAAAAATAACACCTATCCGCCTTTAAATAAAGGCCTATATAGCGATGCCCACAATCCAAGGGCTCGGTTTGCCCTACCGCGCGTAATTGGAGATTGTGACCCAGTTTTTTGAAACGAGATGAATTATTTAGATATTTTCTTTGTTCTTCCGGGTTCTGTGTATATCGTAATATTTGTATTGATAAATATACTATAATAGTTTTGGATACTAAAGCTTTTATTCAGGAATTACGCTGGAGCATAGATTTAAAGCTCCAAATGTCACTTAGCCGTATGAAATAAAAATATACCAATCACACACTTGAAATATTGTTGACGTGATGTCTGACCAATGATAATAATCCATTGCAACTGTCTACTACCACCTAGCTGTCATTACGTTCTGTTACACGCATTTATAAGTTACTTATTAAAATATTTGATATATAAGTATATGCAACATATTACTATTTTATTTTGATTACTGTCTAATGGTTGTCGTGTTTAAAGATTTATTATTTATTAGTAAATAATTATTACTGCTTAAAATAGAATAAAATGCATTTGTGTAATGATCACGTGATCACAGATCAAACTACGAATCTTCAAATATCACGAGAATGCTGTTCTATTCAATAATTGAAATTTCATTTGTTTTGCAATAATAGGGGCCATTTTTATAATATATTGTATTAACGCAATTTTGTAGGTAGGTTTAAGAAATAAATAAATAATGACAGACGAGTGTCCCAAACCTTTCACACGAGGCTCTACGTAGGTTTATATTGCGATCCCGTTACAGTCATTATTTACCGTTACGTCATTTCACCCCACTTTCCCCTATATTAAAAACAGGTTTATTTGTAGGGGATGTTTGTGTTGTGTGTGTTTTTCTAACACTAACACTCCACCTGTGACGTCATCCTCGAGAATATGAGTAAATAAACAAGAGAAGAAAGAAAAGAGAGAAGAAACTCGCCAATCATAGCCTATACCAGCGGTTCTCAAACTTTTTTGGCGAAGGAAAAAGCCTTAATATAATTATAAAAAACTGATTTATATGTATTTATGAATAATCATATTGCAATGTAATATTTAGTTGGAATATTTAGATGTAACCTTATAATCTCCCTTTGGTAGGTATTTTTTGCAGTATTTTAGCCCTAGGGTTCCGCGGAGCACCACTTCGAGAATGTTAGTATTAGCAGGTACATTCTTGCTTGGCTTTAATTAAGCATCTTTACTCAATACAATGAATGCAAATAAAGCTAGTAATACACTTCGATGTCTATGAACATAGGAGAATATTTTCAATTGTTTTTTTTTTTTTAAAGAAATATTACATTTTAATTTCACAAAATTCGATGTCTATGATATTTCTTTTTTTTTTTGTTCCATTTTAAGGCAAAGGGATCGAGCCCAAACAGCCAGATATATTGTATTTCACTTTATTTTAAGTTCACACAATTCGAAGTCTGTGCCTAATTTTGGCGGGCAAATGTGCTGTCAGTTTTTCAATTGTTTTTTAAGATATATTTCATTTTATTTTAAGTTCACATTGTAATTCATATCTAATTCAATGAAAATAAAAGAGAAAATTCTCTCGAAATCCGCTTGACATACAAAGATGAAATTTGACAGGGAGGTAGTTTATAGTTAGTTGACGTCTGCAAAGAACGGATTTTGCAACAGGGCCAGATTAAGGAGTTGTAAGGGGTCTCTCAGGTTTGTATATTTTTTTGCTACAAACTAGAAATTTGACGGAGAGGCAGTTAGTAGATTTTGCAACAGGGGTGTGGAAGGCATTTTTTATTGACTGAAATATGAAACATCATTAAACTTCACAGTACTTTATATCTTCATTACTACACAGACGTAGTCGCGGGCAACTGCTAGTTCTTTATACAGAAATGACAGTTGAGCGTTCTAAACTGTTAGATACTTGATGTTAGTTTTATTCGATATCAAGGATCATACAGTTTAAAGCGCACACCAACATACACACTTTAGTGTTATTGTGAAATACTACTTCATGTATAGGCATGATTGACGAGTTTCTTGTGGCCTTCCGAAGCCATTGTAGAGTCTAACGATGAGCAAGCGCTCGTTTTTAGTACCAATGCTAATAAACGATTTTCATTTCATTTTAAAGCCTTTACGAGTTTAAACTTAGCTCTGAATCTATAGCAAAATATCCTGTTTTTAGTAGTAATATTTTTTCTAAACTCTAAACCAAGTGTTAGATAAATATATTTAATTAAGGCTTAGATAGGTATTTCAGTAATATTCAGGTCCCGTGTAAACGGTCGGGTCGACCATTCAGATCCAGTTAAACGTTTCATTCCGAGAAGGGATCGCTTTCTACCCTTTTCTATATATAAAGTAGTTTCGGGATATCCCTAATTACGTTAATAAAGGTATGATAAATAGTGTTCATAAAATACTATGTGATATTAGCATGGATTTAAAATTGTTATTATGTAGAGTTTGTTTATTTATTTTATTCATCGAAGTAAAGAAACAATATTATTTTCGATGGTCCCACACTAGGCGATGCCTGTCACGTGAGAATTTTTAATTATTAAATAAATAAATTCTTTATTGCTATATATCTTATCTATAAAACAGTCATTTTGAGAACACATTTATTACCTATAGCTAGATAATCTTCTAAATATATATAACTCAAAGGTGACTGACTGACATAGTGATCTATCAACGCACAGCCCAAACCACTGGACGGATTGGGCTGAAATTTGGCATGCAGGTAGATGTTATGACGTAGGTATCCGCTAAGAAAGGATTTTGATCAATTCTACCCCCAAGGGGATAAAATAGGGCATGAAAGTTTGTATAAATCTTATTAGATTTTCGACTGATTGAACTGAAATTAAAGATTGGAGCTACTATGATGAAGAATTGATAAATTTTTTACACACGCTAAACAAAAGTAAAGCCGCAAAAAACTATACCTAATTCATTAATAATAGTATTATCTATAAAACAATCATTTTGAGAACACATATATTACCTATAGCTAGATAATGTATATAAAAAATTCTTGATGTATTGATATGTCAAAACTTGTGCAAAGGGAGATCAATCAAGCCTACCTCCCGATCTATTACAATCAAAACCTTTTACGAATATGACGCATGTCGCAATCCCTTACTAATATAAATGTGAATGTGAGTTTGTTTGTTACACTTTCACACAAAAACTACTTAACCGATCATCATGAAACTTTGTACACATATTTTTGGAGGTACTAGAACTAACATAGGATACTTTTTATTTTAAAAAATAATTATTTTTTACTATAGTTTCCAATTGACTATAGATTCAGCTGTTTGGATTTTTTCTATATTTATTTTTATTTCCGTCTGTCATTTTTATATATGCAGTATAAAACTATTGTATTAGGTATCATTATTATGGTTAAATGCCACTTTATTACAGAAGTGTGATAGGCATTGTCTGTTGACTGAAATATGAAACATGTTTAAACTTCATAGTACTTTATATCTTCATAATTACACAGATGTAGACGCGGGCAACAGCTAGTATAAATATAAATGAAATAAATTTATTAATTTAATAATTATCAATTTGATTTAGCTGCTGTATACTGGCATTGTCCACTTACATACTAATGTCATAATAATATATAATAAATCTACTATGATGTAGAAGAATAGCTGCTGTATAGGGGCATTGGCATCCTATTATATGCCTAAGGGTAAACATAAAATGATTTTAAACTGACAAAGAAGACCTACTAGTAAGGAGGTAACACTGTAAATGTATATTTGATTGTTATTGGTTAAACAAGACTTCTATCTTGAGTTCTTTGTTTTTTATTTTGTTTATTATTGTTATTATTTTTGTTGTAATATAGTTCACATTCTTTTAATTTCAGCAATTATCTGTTTTAGGTGATAACTGAATAAATAAAAGTAAGGCCTATTACACTAGTTTTTAACACTAGATTTACCAGCTTAAATATACCTATTTCTACCAAAACCAAAAAAGTATATATTTGTTACAAATATATATAAAATAATATAAAATTAATAAAACTAATTCTTCTGTGTTGAAATAGCAACACAATTGTTTTTGTCTTTGGTGTGAGTGATGTCTATGGTAGCGCTGTGTGGAAAGGTGTCTGTACAAGAAGAGTCGACGTGTGCTTTGTAATATGTATTGATGATGTGAAATTAAAGAATATATTAAGAAGTTTCGCTGCCATCCTTATTCAACATTCTGTTATAAATTAAAGAAGATTAGAAGAATTAAAGAAAATGTCACACGCAGTAGGAGTTTTAATTTGATCTTGCAAGACCAGTCATTTTGACTTGTCTGGTAAATCTGGTTAATAGCGTAAAGCCTTCAAAGCTTTGTCGGATTGAAACAATTATAATGAAAGCTATTGTAAGTTGCATGGAGGCTTTAACGAATTTCCTAGAAGGCTTCGTAGCGTCTATAATTTAAAATACATACTACAAACAGACGCTTTGCATAAAATCTATTTCAATCTAAATAAATTACAATGTTGCATGTAATTTCCGGCTTTCGTAGGAAAAATCTAGTCTAACCTATTAATTAAGACTTGCTCGGAGCTTTAGATAAAGCTCGGTTTTATCAGGTTATGCTTGAAAAAGCTCAATCGTGGTTATTAGGTTAACTGTCAACTAATTTTTCTAAACTATACAAATACTGAATATGATTTTTTACACTAAGTGTTTCCAGTAAAATATAGTTTTCATATTCCCATATTTAGGGGTAATTATTACCAAAGAACAGAACACGCGTTTTCGAGAATGTTGTCTTTATATTTTATTTTGTTCAGGCCGGCATATCGGTGTCTATTGAGGCTTCGATAGAATATTTAAATAATAATAATAATAAATTCTTTATTGTACCAAAAAAAATCACAAAAGGCGAACTTTCTGCGAGTTAACCTTTGGGAGATGTGAGCGTGACGTTAATAGTACAGAAAAGTAAAATAAATACAAAATAATACACAAATAATTTTGATTATTAATAAATAATTACACCAATAAATATAATATGACAATATAAATATACTAAATAATTATGTCAGAGGATCTTGTTATTCTGTTTATGTAGGAAGTGCTTATGGAGATTGTTTTTAAAACTGTTTATGGTGACAGTACTGTTTAAATGGATACTGATAATGGTTATTAAAATTATGAGTAGAAATTAATAAGCTCTTGAAAAACCTGGCTGAAATGAAAGTGGTATACAGGTTGACGCTCAATAGTCTTTGTCTACCCTTTTAAAAGTAAATTAAAAGCATATTTGATTTTAAAATGCTTTTATTCAATTGACGAATACCTCAATGATTCGAAACAGTAAATGAAATTTAGTTTATTAATTGAAATTGTTTATTATTGTATTGCTGTGCCCTGACCGGTGGGTTTATCACGAATTTAGTCTGGCTTTCGAATCGAGCTGTCACAAGTAAAACGGATCCGTTAGTAATCTGGATCATGAATTTTTACTAACGACTAACGAGCACCAGCAATCTATCAAATGAACGAAAGATCGAGACGTTCGAAAATTAACAAAAAGTATCTAAAATATTGTAGTTCCAAAACCGCACGCGGTGGCGCTGCTCAAATTTCCATACAAATCGCTTGAAGCGAACTCGGTTCGAAAGCCAGACTAAAATTCGTGATAAGCCCACGGGTGTCACATTGACACTAAACTGTACTGACATCTTAATTATAATTGTGACATGCAATAAAGATATTTGAATTTGAATTTTATCTAACTAATAGTTAATCTCTAGTAAAGTTAGAAATACCAGCCTTGATTTGAAACTACCTAGTTTGTATGAAACTTTGTCAATTTTAAACCGATCGGGCTGAGACTTTGCATGCATAAAGTCCTATGACGTAGGCATTCCCTAAGAAAGGATTTTGAAAAATTCCACCCCTAAAGGGATAAAATAGGGGATGAAAGTTTGTATAAATCTTATTAGATTTTCGACTGATTGAACTGAAATTAAAGATTGGAGTTACTATGATGAAGACGTCCGCTTAAATAGGATGTATTAGTTTGAACCTATCAGTACCTAATGGAACGAATAAATTAAGACGAACAAAATAATTTTTAGTTCTAAATGTTGACAATAGATGGCGTTAGTAGTATTTTAAAACGCGCTATCGTTGTGTTTTCACTGAGTTACATATACCCGATGATGAGTGGCCGCCGTATCTAATAGTACATACTATACCTAAATATTTCTAGCGGATTATATTTGACGATTTTGGCTGTTCTTTTCTTGGCATATTTTGGATTGCATTTGTGCAGTATAATACTATTTGAATTTTTGAGGTTAGGTGTCATTTTTATAGTTAGATGCCACTTTGTTACAGAAGTGTGATAGGTATTGTCTGTTGACTGAAATATGAAACATCTTCATTATTACGCAGACGTAGTTGCGGGCAACAGCTAGTCTAAATATATATAACTCAAAGGTGACTGACTGACATAGTGATCTATCAACGCACAGCCCAAACCACTGGACGGATCGGGCTGAAATTTGGCATGCAGGTAGATGTTATGACGTAGGCATCCGCTAAGAAGGGATTTTGATCAATTCTACCCCATTAAAATATGGAACATCATGAAACTCATTGTACTTTATATCTTCGCGGGCAACAGCTAGTGTATATATATAGAGTTCAAAACTTCAAATGTCACTTAATCTTAAGTAATAAAATAGACCAATCACTCGCTTGAAACATTGTTGACGTAATGTCTGACCAATTATAATAATCCATTGCAACTGTCTACTGTCACTTAGCTGTCATTACGTTCTGTTACACGCATTTATAAGTTACTTATTAAAATATTTGATATATAAGTATATGCAACATATTACTATTTTGTTTTGATAATACATATTATATATATTTATTATATTATCAAAAATTCCCTTCCACCTTTCCCACTTAACACTAGATTTACCAAACCAGTCAAAATGACTGGTCTTGCAAGATCAAATTAAAATTCCTAACTTCTAAATTCTTGTAGTAACATTTTTTTTTAATTCTTCTAATCTTCTTTAATTTATAACAGAAGAATTAGTTTTATGAATTTTATATAATTTTATATATATTTGTAACAAGTATATACTTTTTTGATTTTGGTAAAAATAAGTATATTTAAGCTGGTACATCTAGTGTTAACCTAGTGTGTGCAATGTTTATATAGTCAATCAGATTGTTGATCGGTCCCACAGGACAGGCTTGGCCTAGTATGGGATCCATCAGTGAATTCTTTATGTATATACTGAATAAAGTATTGTAAAACAATTATAGCCCCACGTTGGGCGCCATTGTAAAACAACTATTTTATTGGATAATAATTATTTATTACATTAAAAATTAAGTGTTAAACAGGGTACAAAACAATATAAAACAATTAAACACTTAAAATACGCACTGCTAACGGAAAACCAACTTAACTCCAACACCAAGATGGCCGACCACGCTACTAGGGATGGGCACCAACTATCGATATATCGAAATATCGATATTTTTTCAAAAAATAATCGATAAATATCGGCGATATTTTTTATTTCGAAATATCGATAATCGATATTTATTTTTGAATATCGAAGTCGATATTTTTTAAGAACTTTATTATATTTTATATGAATTATGTATTCTACTTATTATTGTGACATTTTGCCCGTCTTATTCGCTAACGAATATAAAACAGAGCGTGCGAGAATTTGCTTGTGAGTTTTGGTATCAGTGCTGTCTATATCCCTCTGTAGTTTGTGAACGCAACCAAAAAACATCTCTATGGGTAGTTTAAGAAGTAGCGCTTAAGTATTTGATTTGTCAATCCTCCTCAGTATCGTCTGAACGACTTGCGTCGGCTGTAAATTTAGCGGTACCAGATAACAGGAGCAGGTTAACCGGTGAACATATTAAAGAAAGAGTGCTCTTAATGTCTATATCAGATGACTATTGGTTCGATTAAAAATTCTTTTAAAACGATTGTTCTAATTTTTTACTTAAATTATAATAATAATTCTTTATTTTTTTGCTAATACTTAAAAGTCTTCATTGTAATAATAATACCTAAATACATATTTTCACAATAAATAAAATTAATATAATTTCCAAATATGTATTAATTTTTTTCACGCTCAAATATTTTAACAATTTTTTCAGGTAATTGCACTTTGTAGTAAAAATATCGATATATCGAAATATCGATATTTTTTATTCAGTATATATCGATATTGTTTAAAAATATCGATACGATATATATCGATATTTTTTTTTTCATTTGCCCATCCCTACACGCTACCCTAACGGAATACTAGTGTTGCCATTTTCAAATTTGTCGTAGTGTTACAGTATTATTATTAGTAAAGATTAGAAGTGGTTTTAAAAAGTGCGTCTTTCAGGTGGACCTTCATCGTTAGAGCAGAGTAGTTACGAGGAACTACTGTCACTGAAAAGTGTTCTACACTTTCCTGAAGAAGCAGCTCTACGACTAACCGACACCGAATATCAATTATTTTATCAAGTGAGTACATAATATATTACAGTTAATAGTAGCTCATGTTTGATTGTAACCACTTAAGTTATATATTTTTTAAATATTTATTTACTTTTAGTAATTGGGCTCCAATAGAGCGCTTTTACTCGTCAATACAAATACAAATATAAATCCCTACTAAAATTATAAATGTGAATATGAGTTTGTTTGTTACGTTTTCACGCAACAACTACTTAACCAATCATCATGAAACTTTGTACACATATTTTTGAAGGTACTAGAAGTAACATAGGATACTTTATATTTTAAAAAATATTTTTTTTACTAAAGTTTCCAATTGACTATAGTTTCAGCTGTTTGAATTTTTTAAATATTTATTTTTATTTCCGTCTGTTATTTTTATATATGCAGTATAAAACTATTTGAATTTTTGAGGTTGGGTGTCATTATTGTGGTTAGATGCCACTTTATTATTTTAGATCTTACTGGTACTTATTTAATGACTTAAATGCGAGCGAAACCACGGGTAAATATAAATGAAATAAATTTAATAATTATCAATTTGATTTAGCTGCTCTATACTGGCATTATCCACTTATTTACTAATGTCATAATAATATATAATAAATCTACTATGACGTAGAAAAATAGCTGCTTTATAGGGGCATTGTCATCCTATTGTATACCTAAGGGTAAATATAAAATGACATTGGTTATGTTACCTTATAGCAGTTAATAGTAGCTCATGTTTCATACTAAGTTGTAGGTTGGAGAAAGAAAACAAAATTATATTTACGAAAAGTAGTGAATAATGCGAAAGCATTATTATCCAGATGGCATTTCTTTTGTATATTTCTGTCCTTGTTTTTCCTACTGTATGCTCTATATACCCGTCTCGTTTTACCGCTCAGGTGCTTCGATGGAATATATATTGTTCAATTATGAAAGGAATACGGTTGTAATAGTTATGGAATGTGGAAGTACTGGACAAAATTATTAACTAGCTTTTACCCGCGGCTTCACTCGCATTTAAAGCATTAAATAAGTATCAGAGATCGTTTCAATAGAAATGAATTAATATGACTCCAAACAGCTGAAACTATAGTCATTTGGAAACTATAGTAAAAAATAAAAAGTATCCTATGTTACTTCTAGTACTTCCAAAAATATGTGTACAAAGTTTCATGACGATCGGTTAAGTAGTTGTTGCGTGAAAACGTAACAAACAAACTCACATTCACATTTTATAATAATAAAATTACTAAATCTATATATATAAAACTCAAAGGTGACTGACTCACATAGTGATCTATCAACGCACAGCCCAAACGATTGGACGGATCGGGCTGAAATTTGGCATGCAGGTAGATATTATGACGTCGGCATCCGCTAAGAAAGGATTTTGATCAATTCTACCCCCAAGGGGATAAAATAGGGGATGAAAGTTTATATAAATCTTCTTAGATTTTCGACTGATTGAACTGAAATTAAAGATGAGAGCTACTATGATGAAGAGGTTTTTACACACGCTAAAGCACGCTAAGCCGCAAAAACTATACCTAATTAATAATAAGACTTCTTAACGGGAGCGAAGCCTCGGGCAACAGCTAGTTTTAAATATAATAATTGGCTTCTTAATTTTCATCATCTCAAAACTAACTTTAGGATGGAGATATCATTACTAGAGAAAAAATATCATTACTAAAAATTCAATAATTTTTGTCCAGAATCCTTTTAACTTGTACCACAGTTAAGAATATTCTTATTTGACAATGGCTCCTTTCAGCATTCAATTCCTACCTAATTTATTATTAGCTTCTCATTCATCGATTCGTACACAGAGTCACGACGAGGTCAGACCTTTGGTATATCTTTAACCTGTTAACCGGGGAATTTCCTTTCTAATTCGACAACACACAACGGGCGCGCATTCTTCCACTAGGACGTGTCAATACGTCACACCCGTAGACCCTCATTTATATTACTATTTTTGATGTGAAACATCTATTGGCGCGGGTATAAACCGGATCGTTGGCGTGGCGACGCTTGCCGTGGCGACGAGTTTATTTTATCGAGTTATTTCTGAAATCTATATCATTTAAGAAGTTTTCGAATTTTTAATTTTTGTATTTAATATAAATAAATGTTTCTTAAATAAATAGTCATCATTTTCTGTAAAAAAATCATAGTATTTAATTTTTTCATTAAGCAATAATTAGTTCCTGTTGTAGTCTTGTCTTTTACGCATATGACTTGAATAAACTCGATGTTTCACATCTGCAAGGCGTCCCGTGACGGCTCACTTTTTTTTATTTATACTTAAAATAAATATTCCTATATTTAATGAAATGCAATGGAAAAAAACAAAATTTGACATCGTTTAAGTTCGACGTTTTTATATGTCCCGCTCGATTAACAGGTTCATAATACTCCAATGGCTTTAGATATCTATTAAAGACAATTCTGCCGATGTCGAGTATCTAATAAGAAATTACAAAATTTTAATTCACACGTGAACCATCATGTCAAAAAGCAATTTTCTCCCTTCTTCTTCTTTTATTAATGGCTTCAGATATATATTAAAGACAATTCTGCCGATGTCGAGTATTCAAGCAACAGACCAATAAGAAATTATACAATTTTAATTCACACGTAAACGTTCATGTCAAAAAAAAATTTTCTCCTTCTTCTTCTTCTATTAATGGCTTTAGATATCTATTAAAGACAATTCTGCCGATGTCGAGTATCTAATAAGAAATTACAAAATTTTAATTCACACGTGAACCATCATGTCAAAAAGCAATTTTCTCCCTTCTTCTTCTTCTATTAATGGCTTTAGATATCTATTAAAGACACTTCTGCCGATGTCGAGTATCTAATAAGAAATTATAAAATTTTAATTCACATGTTCATGTGAACCATCATGTCAAAAAGCAATTCTTCTTCTTCTTCTTCTTTTATTAATGGCTTTAGATGTCTATTAAAGACAATTCTGCCAATGTCAGTATTCAGGTAATATTCTAATAAGAAATTATACAATTTTAATTCACACGTGTATGTTCATGTCAAAAAACCCAATCTTCTTCGATCACAATTATCTTCTTCTTCTTTTATTAATGGCTTTAGATATCTATTAAAGACTATTCTGCCAATGTCCAGTATTCGGGTAATATTCCAATAAGATATTATACAATTTTAATTCACACGTGTATGTTCATGTCAAAAAACCCAATCTTCTTCGATCACAATTATCTTCTTCTTCTTTTATTAATGGCTTTAGATATCTATTAAAGACTATTCTGCCAATGTTCCAGTATTCGGGTAATAACCCAATAAGGAATTATACAATTTTAATTCACACGTGTATGTTCATGTCAAAAAACCCAATCTTCTTCGATCACAATTATCTTCTTCTTCTTTTATTAATGGCTTTAGATATCTATTAAAGACTATTCTGCCAATGTTCCAGTATTCGGGTAATAACCCAATAAGGAATTATACAATTTTAATTCACACGTGTATGTTCATGTCAAAAAACCCAATCTTCTTCGATCACAATTATCTTCTTCTTCTTTTATTAACGTTAAAGACTATTCTGCCAATGTTCCAGTATTCGGGTAATATTCCAATAAGATATTATACAATT
>JAPWLS010001844.1:0-68643 GCA_028551675.1 Tineola bisselliella
AGCTCGACTCAAACGCATCAACTGAAGTCCTAACGCTTTTAAACTGTTGACGCATCTACTTACAATGTTTTCCCGAGCTTTACTAGCGCCTAACATGGATCTTGATCAAGCAACGCCTCCAATTCAACGTCTTCAAACTTTCGTCAAAATTATAATTTTCAACCGCCTAAACCAGTCTCAGCATGTCGTATTCGACAGAGCATTGTCTCAACAACAATTATGTGTGCTTCAGCTGCAGATTTCTTTTGAATAAAGCAGTGCAATAAAATTTCCCGCAAAAACACTTTATTTGACACAAAAGTAGACATTTTCACAGTAGGTAAACAAACACATTGTTGACACTGTGGTGAACTATATATATACTATATTTGAGGCTACATATAGTACTACTTAGCTGTTGCGTTACCGTACGAAATTCCATGCACAGAGTGCCGCTATGCCATGTTTTAAAAAACAGCGAGAACTTATTCAAGGACCTAATACATCAAAATAATAAGATTTCGAATGATGAAATTAGAGTGATGCAATTAAATCCTTTACTTAACAACATGCGGAATTATTTCTACATGTACCTCATTTCAGTAGAGGCACAAATAATAGGTTATATTTATCTATATGAAAACTAACATAAGACTGAGTGGTCATAAATATTAAATACAGAAATGTCAAACATTTAATGCATTCCAGAATTATCTTCAGTTAAATCGCAACTCTGCATATTAATATTGAAATTTAATCTAACTTGTTTTTGAGTAATATTAAAGTTGTTCTGTCAGAAGAAACATAAAATATTTTGACATAGAATAGGAAGACATGACAATAGGAAGCATTTTTTAAACTTCAAAATCTTTCAAATACAATTCTGACTACAGTCTAAAATAAAATTCGAAAAGCATTTAACCGGTCACGCACCAGCTGTTGCACGCTTTGCAATGTTCCGCTACAAAACATGATACAAATGTTTTAAGGTAGATTCATAATCATTCTGAAGATTTTGTTGAGTGTAGCACGCGTATAAAATATAGCACTATAATATATTCATTGAAAATGATTCGACGCATGCACCTTAAGGAATATTAGATATAATACGATTAATTTTCCATTACTAGTTATTAATCCTTTTGAATAAATTCGACAACAGACATCTCTCCTAAAAAAAGTCAAAAGTCTCCATTACAAAAATACTGATTTTTACTTTAAATACAAGATTTAGTAGATTTGGATAAGTAATTGATATATCCGGTAAAAAACCGGATCATATTGCATTATGAAAATGCGTCTACAAATGGTAACAGTTCAAAGCAATGGAGAAACGGTACCAACAAAAGAAAAGAGATAGTAAACTACAATATATAACGTAGAGAGAGACAACAATAACGATGCGTGGAAAAGGTAAACATTTATGAAAGTGTGTAATTATCGGCTTCAATGTTGACAATATCAGCGTCAAAATATTTATTTTAGGCTTCAATCTCGGTTTATAAGCAACTGGTCTTAACAGATAAACTGTAACAATTGTACAGGAAATACGTAACAATAGACTTCCTTTGATTAAAGTACTTGGGTTTTAGAGTTACGCTTTTATTCAAGTTCTTCTTCTTCTTCTTCTTTTATTAATGGCCTCAGATATCTATTAAAGACAATTCCGCCAATGTTGACTATTCTTGCAGCAGCCCAATACGAAATTATAACATTTTAATTGACACGTAATCCCCTCATTTCTTTTATTCAAGTTAGCACGACTATTTTAGCGATACTTCACCATATATAGAACAAATCTCTGAAAGTCAAAATTTTGGATTTTAAGGTTTTCTTTTTGACATGAGAATTTACGTTTATTTTTTTTTTTTTGACTACTCGAATACTCAACATTGATAGAAGTGTCTTCATTAGACATCTAAGGCTATTAATAAAAGAAGAAAGAGGTCGAAATTTTGACGTTCTCATTGAGTTAAATATACTTACTAGAGAAGACATTAGAAATAAAGTTATAATGCCTTCCTTTTCTGTAATTAGAATTATTTTATTTATTTACTTATTTTTAAATATTTGATCACGTACTAGTCTACGAACAAAATAAATTGCGTTGTTTTCAACGCAATGGATGTTTCATACAGCTTTGATTCTAATTGGTATAATGAATTTCTATCACATTCTTAGACTTTGACATTACACAACAGTATTTTCAACAAACGAAAATCACATACACATTTTAAATAGATTAAATAAACAAGATAAATACGATTGTACGCCATATAGTCTTCCAAATTAGTATTTTCATACTTAAAGATCACGAAACAATAGACCGTCCGTCCGTATCGGGTTTATCCATTGTTTTAATCAGTGATTTCGGTGCATTCCAACACATATTGGATATCTTTATCATGAACCATATAAAGCCTATTCATTCTCTAAACCCCCAGTAAATGTTAAATGACACCTATTTTTAATTCTTTGATCTTTATTAGCTATCACTTCCGGGTATTTGTTTACGAAGACTTTATGACTTGAAGCTATTTATTCTACACTTCTAGATAATTAAATCTAGTTTATTGTTTTTTTTAAAATAGATTTTATCATTAAATAACTGCAACATACTTACTGCCCACGTTTTTATGGTAATCGTAAAGAATACTCACAATTTCTAATGTTTCGTATTGGTTTGTAACTTAATTGATTTTGGAAACATAGATCTAGTTGAATTATCAAGGACCATTACGTCATACCATAAGGTACAGGAAGCAATGGAAAGCTAAACATAATTAGGCACAGTTCTAAACGGTAAAAGAGCACAAAATACTACTTCCCGCCCGCATAAATTCTCAGTGGACGGAACAAATAATTATTTACTTAGGTTTTATTTATATTTCATAACAAAGGAAATATGTAACAAGTAATAAGTAAGTACCTTTATCAGGGTTATAAACGAGTTGTAGCATTGAATCACTTCATAATGTAATGATAACTTAAGGAATGAGTAAGTCTTGTTATATCATTATGGTTTGATCCAGTCAGAAGTCAAAGTATTAAAGTTTTTAAATATTAATACTATTTGAGGTTATTACCCCCTATTATATTGCCGGTACTTCATCCGTTTGACAATTTGACAGTCTGTTACGCAGTGGTGTTCGATTCATATAACAAATAGGTATCTATAAATTATATTATAAATATATGAAATTATTTTTATGTTCTATATTATTGTGGTCTTGTTATATCATTCTGGTTTGAAGTCAAAGTATTGTATGTGTTTTATTGCATTTTATTATTATTATTATACAAAGAGTCCTGTTATCGTCTATTTAATTTAGACTAGTTGAACGTCACGAAAAGGCCAAAAGCTGCAGTAAACTTGAATGAAATTGTTTTACTAACTCCTATTTAATTAGGTACATATTATTAATTTACAAAGACTTATAATCTGATTTTAAACAGAGAAACAACAATCTATATTTCCTAGTAAATAACAAAATACTATAATAACAAAATAAATAGCAAAATAGTCTATTTTTATAACAACACCTACATAATATTCACAAAAGAGAGGTCACATATGCCTACACGTAACAATTTTGATTTATATGCATTACCAAATAAGTGTTATAATAGGCGACTAAAAGCGATTCAAAAACAAAAGGAGTCATTAACGCTAACGACGCGGACAAAGTTTGGCAATAAGTATTTCGCAACATTTCCACACATCGCAGTGGAACTGTATAACTTGACAACGTTTGAAGATAGTTATAGACTTGCTGTTTGGTTTACATAAAGTCATTAACGGCAGCAAAAAAGAACCAATCGTTTATTGACCATTAACAATCGTTCGCGTTTTTTGTCGCTCTATTACCTAGAATAGTTCACATAAGAAACGATAGTTTACGTGTCGCATTAAATGACAGTTGTTTTTTAAGCAAATTCCATTTTTAGGCAAAAGGAATCGAGCCCATACTCTTTGGTTATTTATTTCCATAAAAGCGTAATAAGGGAAAGCCTAGCGTTAAAGTTGTTCATTGTAAAGTCGTTTTTTTAAAATTATTGTTTTAACAAAAATAAAGGGATTATGGTCTACGCTGCCTAATCTTGAGAAATATTTCCTTTTTTAAATATGTTTATTAGTTTTTTCCTCAATTGCCTTTAATAAAACCTTGGATGAAAAAATAAACATAAGTTTAACTTAATACCATTTCCAAGTTGATATCTCTTCTATCGTTATTTAAAAAAAAAAACAAATAGCAGCACAATTTATTTGCCAATATATGCAGTCTATATCAGCTGTCAGCTGAAAACTGTTATTACTAAGTCGATACTATATTATCATAATTTTCGATGTAATTGAAGATACCTGTTGTAACAACGTTGTAATAATATATATTTAATGTGGCAACACCTTCCCTCTTCTTTCTACGCTTCGGAGTGTGCAAGCGTGTTAATCTAAGATTTGCAGCCAAGATATACCTAGAAAAACGTGTGAATTTGGCTACCTACGTGTAAAGTATAAAAATTAATTTAAAAAAAGGTAGCTTCAAAAACTATAATTGGGTATAAGATAACACTTTTAGTCAAATGACCACTTTCGTCATTTTAGCATGTAGTAGAGTGTATATAGTTAATTATTGGTTGTAAATGTAAGTACCTTATTTACATTGAAACTACAGCTGAAATATAACCATCAACAGTGTCAACCCTATTCTGTTTGAGAGGCACTACAAAAAGCTGTATGTAACTGCAATAAAAATGTCAAATATCAGAGTAAGATCTCCGTAACCCAAATATGACAGTAAACAGTTGAACGCCCTCGAAGATGTATATTCGGATTCGGGATGTGAGAAGAGGGGATGACAAGAAGAGACCAATTCTGGACGTTGACAGACAGGTTACTGACTTATTAATATCTTTACTGATATTATAGAAACACTATTCATATTTATAAATAGTTTAAAGATGAATTCAATATTAAGATTGGTGAATGCTTAATAACTGAGAGATTTCAATGGCTTTTGGTGTACATATGTTAACCATACTATAACACTGAATAATAGAATTAAAGAGCAGAATAGAAGAAACAAAAATAAGAACACTTAATGCTGGAAGAGCAATCTACTTCTGCAACATTGTATGTTTCGAATTATGAATGGGATGACGTATGAAATGTCAGATGAGAAATAAAGAGATTGAAGGAAAACGGGTTATATTTATAGTTTAATAGTTAATTGTTAAGATTTCGAGGCGATCATAATTTCTACGCCAGAGTACCACAGATCGATTAGATCTACCAAGTTATTTGAGAGTGATTATAAAACAGGCTTTATTATAAATTACGTTATTAAAGTATGATATTTTTGATGTCTCAGCCAGAAATCAAATCGGCTAAGTTTAAATACACTAAATCGAAATATATATCTTAACATGGTATAACCCAATTTTAACGCGAATGAAAAATAACTTTACGATTAATATTTACGAAACGTTTTATTAAAATTTATTTAAAGCTAATTTTATTTAGAGTTGTAATATAGCTAGTTGCAGTATAGTAAGTTATGGGTCCCACGTTGGCATTGCCTAGTGTAGGTCCATCGAAAATCACACTGTTACTTTACTTAAATAATAAATCATAATCTATATCTATACTAATATAATAAAGAGGAAACATTTGATTGTTTGTATGTATTGAATAGGCTCCGAAACTACTGAACCGATTTGAAAAATTCTTTCACCATTAGAATCCTACATTATCCCTGATGAACATAGGCTATAATAAATAAATACAGAGTGTATTTAATATTATTTCGATATGTAAATAAAGGCATTTGTTTGTCAAATCACTTAGTAATTTGCAGATACAGATAGTTAATTAAATCTCGCCTTCTTCATATTCTTTTGCAACTTAAGGAGATTAATTGATTAAAAACGTCAACGGTCAATTTGTATCAGAATTTATTGTATAATAAATTACAAAACATGATTCAACGAACATCTCACTCAAACCCATAACCTTGTGAAACAATTACCTTCATTGTCACAGCAGCTGTATTAAACGATCTCAATTGAATGATCATTAGACTTATACGTACCATATAAAGACTTTGGTTCCAATACAAATAAATAAATAAAAAGACAGTTATAATTATTCCTAACAATCTAAGACGTTTTTATTGAGAGATCCTACGCCGTATGTTATTCACAAGAAATGCTTAGCCATAAAAAAATACAATCCTAGTGTTACCAATAGCGTTAAAAAAATTCCCCACTCTTTTAAAATTATTAATATTACCCCTAAACATAAACGGAACGTTGTTTTACTGGCAACCCTAAATGGAAAACATATTTTAAAATTGTATTCCAATTTTAAAGTTTTTTTTTTACAATATAATTTATTGAATTTAAAAAACTATATTTCCAAGTGTGTTTTACATTTGTATTGTATTTATATTTATGTAGATATACACAAATGTGTAAATAAAATATTTAACATATTATAAACAACCCGCCTACATCAATCAGTACAACAGACAAGCAGACAGACAAACCTATGTAAGGACGTTTGTCTGCAAATTACAACGAAATGCGTCATGCGTTTAGTTAAACCATTATGGAAATCTTTTTCAATGTCAACGTGTGTTTAGTACAATGTACGATTTGCATTCACAAAACGTTTTGTTAACTTTCACTTATTTTCATTTTCATATTGGACTCCTAAATAATAATTATAATTGAATGTGAAATTGTTATCTAGACCAAAATTAGGAAAGATTAATATGAGTAAAAAGAGATAAATTGACTACTACTATTGTTGAGATACGATTTATTCAGTTACTAGTAATTTTGTATCCATTTATTTAAAATTTAAAGATTACAAAAGGCAAACAATAATACAATTATAATATAATATACAACAGAGAGTCATTGATTGAACACAATTTATACAATTGTCAAAAAGCTTAGGAAACATTTTTGGTTGAGAGTTTCACCAATACGCTCGTGTTTATTTAACTCAAAAAAAAAACAAGACATTTACACAACAGTTTTTCAACGTCCACTGTCCCATCAGGTTTACGAACTAATCTTTGATGTGGCTTCTCTAATATATTCAACTCAAAGACAAAGTGTAATTTAGACTTTTTTCTACGCATTAAATCTTAATATAATAATTAACGCGACAAATTTACAGTTTTTAAGCGAAAAGAAAATTTAAGTAAAAAAACGTTTCAAACGTTCATGTGGACACGCTCTGGTTGACAACATGCAATGCAAATACATCCAAGACTTACTGTTTAACATATAACTATAGATATAGCAACAATTAATGCACAACGTAATCCACACACGATTATAAACCTAATTGCTTAAAACATAAGACTGATAATATTAATTAATTATAAAAAGACGTATAACAAATTTTGTGTGTAAATAATAAAAAAACACGTATTCTTATTATAAACTAATTTTCTTTTTTTAGGAAGATTATTGAACTTTATTTATTATTAAATTCAATAAGAAATGTAATCTAAAAATATTGCATATATTTGTCTTTAAAATAAAATAAATAAATAAATTCTTTATTGCAAAAAAAAACAGTAATATTTTTTATACATAGGCGAGCTTAATTACTTTAATAAAATGAATAATATAAAATCAAAAATAATGAAAAATATATAAATGGTTTTGAAAATAACAAACAGTATTTTAACTAAAAACTACTAAAGACTATAATTAAAATCATTATAAATATAGTACCACATTTAAACAATTGATAAAACGGGCTCTTACTAATGCGAATTATTCTACGATACAAGCTTTGTAACATACGTATTGCAAAACTGCCACATCTAACGACCGATGCAAATCGTCTCCCGACCTACAAGGATGCATTACATTACGTAACATACGTTATAAAACGAACAATTTGAATGTCAAATTAGTTTCTTTAATAAAATGTCATCTTTAAATCTTAAAATTGTTAGAAACATGAACTCCAAACATGTTTAATCTCAATCTAAACGAGTTTCAAGGATGTACACAAGGTTAAAAACAATTTAAATGCACTTTTTTGCAAATTTATTAAAAAAGTATACGATTTACTATCAAGTTTATTTTAATTAATTTAACCCGACATTTGATTGTGGTCTTCTCGTCATACACCTTTCTGAAGTCATTGTAGAATTTGTAGAGTGTAACGATGAGCAAGCGCACCCCTTTAGTGCCTATGCTGATAAATTATTTTCACATCATTTCATATACGTATAAATTAAACCACATAAATTAGATAATTATATACGCGAATAATCTCAAACATCACTAACAATAAAATACAATAACCATGAATAGATGCATAATACAAAAAACATGTCGCATAAATAGTTTATTGCAACATACTAAACCACAAAGCCTTTTTGGACCATTATGATTTTACGTAACTCTCAGACGCTGTGCAGCTAATATATGCAGTGGCGGCCTTAGGGGTGGCGAACGGGGCAATCGCCCGGGGCCTCGCTCTTGCAGGGGCCTCGTTTTTAAAAGTTTCTTTTTTAAAAATTTCAATGTAAAATATTTTAAAACTCAAATTTTATTTATTTGTATAACTTTAGCATTTCTCGTCTAATATGACAAATACCGAAACCAAACAACCAGATCTACTTTCGCACACATACTTTTCAAGAAGGACAAAGGATCTCGCAAAGACCTGCTGCCCGGGGTCTCGCATTGGTTAAGGCCGCCACTGAATATATGTATATAATAATCCATACAAAATAGACTATAACTATAGCATATAAGAAATCTAACTGTCAATCGTTTTAAAACCCACAAAAACATCTCTTTGTTATTTTAGTTAATCTGAAGAAATTAAAGGAGTTCATTACACTTCAAAGCCCATCTAAAATATACAAATTTATTTCGAAAACAAAGGAAGTATGTCCCATAAACATGTTAAATAAAAAGCACTTTTATTATTAGAAAAATGTAGTTGAATATTCCTTGTGAAGTCCCTAATTACACGTAAGAAACAACCTGATAAAATTCAATGTTAACGTAACGTATTACTAATTCAATCGGAATATCATTGAATAAAGAGTCACAAAGACGAAACGAACGATGTAAAATATTGCATTAACTAGACATGTTTACGTAGACATTTTATTTGTACTAATAGACACATATTAGGAACTTTATTATAAACTATTATTATTATCTTAGGCTTAAAATGTAGGTACCTTTTATTAAATCGATTTTTTTGACGTGACAACGTCTTATAATTCGATTGAGCCGGCTGCACGCACGAAAAAACATGACTCATGCGGCGTTACCTCGCTCTGAGGCGTTCCATGTAAGGCTTGAAGTGCAAGCGAGAGCGCGAAACGAGCGACAAAGAGGCACAATCGGCCTTTTCGTTCGGCAGCGTTCGACATCCGTCTCTCTCCTACTTGAGTGAGCGATGCAAATGAAATTAAAATTTTCTTTTGAAAAATGCTACCATTCCATCAGTATTTTCTTAAGACGTTGTCACGTTCCACTATCGTCAGTAAACCGACTTTACAGACAACCGTTTTTTTTTTTTTTTTGGATTTTAAATCTACCCCAATAAAGTTTATTAATATTATTATATTTAGGCAATTGATTAAGAAGGTATTAGACTAATTTATTGTATTGTTTATAATAATATATTGAAGAGTATAATTTATTATTTTTTTAAATATATAACGCCTGGTATTGTAAATAAAACAAAATTACATTGGTACTGTGCAGATATGAAACACGGTTTTAATTATAGCACATACTATGGCATCTGTAATATATACGACATTTATTTATTTGATATTCTTAATTATTATTATTGTAATTTAAAATATAATTAACTACTTTGTATTTTAATATTTAATGTTTTATTCATTTGTAATACATTTCACGTATATTAAGAAAATATTTCTTTAAAATCAACTCACAAAATATGTATTTATTTAAACTTATCATTTATGTGTAAAAATCGAATTTAGATAATGCAACGTGTAACGATTTAGTAACTCACAGTGGATTAATGAGCGAGGTCATATTTAAATGCACTGACCTCAAAACCCATCAGGTATGGAGAAAATATTTCACCATTATTGCATCTAATTTAAGCATCCTATTCGTTGAACTAGGAATTTATTAATTGGTAAATAATTATAAAATATTGATACGTTTATTAATTACTCTATCGGAAGAACGACTACCGTAGCACACAACATTAGTATATACTTTAAATTTCAACATAAAGTACTTTAGAAACTACCCTCTTTTTTTGAAATAAGCGAGGTACTTAAGGCTACACTCAAGTGATGATCTGTGGGCTTATCACGAATTTAGTCTGGCTTTCGAATCGAGCTGTCACAAGCAAAACGGATCCGTTAGCAATCGGGATCATGAATTTTTACTAACGAGCACCAGCAATCTATCAAATGAACGAAAGATCGAGACGTTCGAAAATTAACAAAAAGTATCTAAAATATTGTAGTTCCAAATCCGCACGCGGTGGCGCTGCTCAAATTTCCATACAAATCGCTTGAAGCGAACTCGGTTCGAAAGCCAGACTAAAATTCGTGATAAGCTCACAGGTTATAACAGATCAAATTACACTCAAGAGTCGTTTCTGAATGCGAGCCTTAGTAATCTAAACTTATTTACAATGCAAGATCTAAAAGGTTTACGCGAAAGATTACAATCAACGAAGTTTTATTTCAATTCACCGTTACATTACTGTTTTATACTCAAATAACCAAATTGGATATTCACAAAGCCGGGTTATGTAAGTTGATAGATTGTTAGTTGAAATTTACTTAAATGCCATTAACTAACATAAGTTTAGTATGTCACAGCATTCATTGCTGCATGACTCAACTAATTTATGACTTTATACAGCTTCCTATTGCGTTTGTTTTGATCACTTTAATCTGACTTATATAGCCATCATCACGCTGCGATGTCTTAGACTAAGAAGACAGGTAAATATGTCTACTTACTAAAATAACGATAAGTCAAAAGACAGCCATAAAAAAACAGTAAAAAATGTTAAGAGAAACTTGCTTTCCTAGTGTCAATAAGATGTTAATTACATTAGATGTGCTTAATCTTTAAAAGAAATCAGTAAATCAATTTCCTTAGTTATCACATCAGGGGGGCTACTCAGGAATATCCGAAGTTTCGTAATACGACTATCACCACTGTAGCTGACGTGAATTTTCATTTATAAGCCCGTAAAAAGTCCTGTCAAATGTCCGTAAAAAAGTATTGAATGTCCTTATCGTGGTGATATCGCTGTCAAATCCGTAATTTCGTAGTTTCTGAGTAGGAAAAGTTCGTATTTTCGTCCGAAGTTCGTGCGCCTGAGTAGCCCCCCAGATCCGCCTAAAGTATAGTATACGAAGAAGGAAGGGCATCGAAGCTTGTACCACTTAATAGATTGCGTAACAATGGACGTACGCAACAATAACTGTCTTGATTATTAACAATCGTAAATCCCAATTTAAAAAAATCACTGTACATTTCGTAATAGGCTACTGTATGGCCGTCGAATTGGCTTTCTGTTATTAAGGTTAATTTTATAAATTGACTGTACATACTTACGATTATGCCTATTAAAGAAAAGACACGTAGAATGGTTGACAGATTCTTGATGACTATTATCCCAAGTAACATCTATGGTCACTTGATCTGGTCGGTTTTTGTAATTAGTTACAAAATAGCTATTTATTTACAAAATAAAGAGGAATGCATGAAACATACGACATTTGTAACTCGGAATGTCTAATTTGCATGCCTAATTATGAGTCATATTTTGTCCCATCTGCCTAGCACTTGTATCGTAATTTGCTACACATGCACTGAGCAACTATTTAAACAAATGAATAATAGTTGAACTTCAATCGCAAATAATATAATTAAATCGTATTGATATTAGGATTTTTCCTTTGAACGGATTAAATGTAGGTACACAAAACATTAAGTAGATAGGTGAATCTAAACTAGTAGCTTGCAGAATCATTGAAGATCAAAGTGCTAATTCTTTAAACAAACCTGCCGACCTGCTTTCATGATAACCAGATGCCAGTGACCCAATTCACGTTCTAAGATAAACTCATCACGTTTTCTTAACTAGAACTATGTAGATAAACAAATTGGCCTCGAGCATTACGTAAATAAATTAGTACAAAAACTCATGTCCTAAACTAAGTAATCAACTTAACATTAGTGTTACTTTGATCTGTCACTTTAACAGTTTAAACCAGCGGTTCTCAAACTTTTTTGGCGAAGGAAAAAGCTTTAATATAATTATAAAAAACTGATTTATATGTATTTATGAATAATCATATTGCAATATAATATTACGTAATATTTAGTTGGAATATTTAGATGTCACCTTATAATCTCCCTTTGATAGGTATTTTTCGCAGTATTTTAGCCCTAAGGTTCCGCGGAACACACTTTGAGAATGGCTGCTTTAAACTAAGACTACGCTATTGAAACGATCATGAATATTGCCATAATAACTCAAGACACTATGTCAAATAACGCTGCAAAGAACGGTTGCACGCAATACTTCGACCTTACCTTAACACTAGATTGCCCGAAGAAGTCATTTTGACTGCTTTTTGATTTCAATTAGAAAAACAACTATGTATATAATGACAGAATTTTGTGACTTTTTGTACGACATGTAAATGCGGTTATTGATAATAGTAGTTACCTCCCCCTCCTTCATTTCCGGTATATACATACGCGTTATACCTAGATATAGGTACATATATACTAAAGTTCGGTCTTTCTAGTGTTAACTACGTAATCATACCTTACTAATTAGATGACATAAGGTAATGTTACAAAATAAGCTAATTAAAGTTATAATGGTTAAGTGAAAGTTATTTGAATACAACACAACTTGTATTATCCATTTAGAAATTTAAAAAAAAACTGTCACATTATTTACCCGCCGTTTTTCGAAAAATAATTGTCAACTCTCTTAGTGTGTTGTAAAATTGTTATTTTTTACGACATATTTAGGTATGTAAAAAAAATATATTGATATTAACAAGTTCTTATCCGAACCCTGTACAATGTACATTGGCAGAATTTCTAAAAGCATTTACAATTCAATCTTTACCTACATACAAATTCATTAGCTAAATAAATCCAGAAGCTGTACACGTTTGACCCACTTCTGGGGATCACATTGACACAATGTAGGCACTGTCGGAGCGAATCTATTTCGCAGATTGATTGGTAGATCGTATTTGGATATATCCACATTTATTTTCACAAAATTCTGATGACTTGATACCGGAGTTTTCTTTTAATAAGGCGAAGTAATGGAAGCGTCTTATACTAATTGAAGCTTGCAAAAAACACACACACACAAATCCCTTAAAATTTAATAATGAGTTGACATTCATCTGCGATTAGTATTTTTATAGAAGGTTCTAGGTCATCCCGCTTCAAAGAAAAGGTCATATCCATTACAATTCTCTAAATAACACAATTAAAACCCCCAAATGAGTGACAAGGGTTTTCGCTATATTATAATGCAAGAGAGAAAATTATTATGAATATTATATATTATAATTCAAGGGAAATATATGTGGATATTTACGGCACTTATTCGATAACTCGTTAAAATACGTCAAAAATTCTTATGTTTCTCAAGATTTAAAAAATATATCTCATTTTATATAGACACGTAATCACAACAACATTAATAGATATTACACGCATGATTAATGTATAGTAAATACTGAAACTAGTATTTGAATGTACTTTTTTTAATTGTACGCAGCTATCACCTGACGTCTCGGAAGATAGTATAATAATAGTGGCCATTAAAACTACACTCAGACTAGCAATCTTTACTACAATAATAATCATCTTTATAAAAAACCGATTACTAGATGAGACGAAGAAAATAAAGACGGAATGAGATAGAAATAGATTCCAGTACATTTTTATTTAGTTTGAATGTCATGTATACAACGTATAGGTATATACAATTTCAGTAATTTCTAGACATGTTATTATTAGCAGTGAAAATAACGCAATTCGACTGATGATGTCACACTTTCGTGCGGGCAAATAAAAACTCTCCAATGAGCCGTCCTGATGAGTCACGAATCCCTATGTTATTGGATTTTCTCTCGCTATCACGTTCGTGAAAATTCATCCGACACATAGGCTTTACGAAAATCTGACTCATAATTTTGACGACATATATTCTTTGTTTAATAAAAATGCATATTTTGTGGTTTGCGGATGTTTTAAATTACGTAGAAATAATCTTCTCATATTATCGTACTAAACAATGTAAAAAGACCATAAGCTTATAGAATATAAACAAATGAATACCGTAAATACTGTTTCGATATTATTCGTATTATCCACATATTTGATGAATAGTTAAATGCAAAGATCATGAGGAAAACTCCAAATATGAATGCATTCTTAAGAGAATTGTTCGAAGGCCATCAGACCGCATCGGGCAAATCGATATCCGTCACCTGTTGCGTGATGGCATGCCATGCTCGCAGCCATTATAAAATAGTGCTTGCCACAGGTATTGCTATCTTTATTTACAAGCAATTTTCGTTATTATAATATTCTAATAAAAATTGATTTTATTAACCTAATTCTCAAATAAAAACTTTAATCTGACGATAAAATACTTAAAAATCCTTAAAAGCGAATAAATGCGGTCGCCTTCAAACTTCCAAGTAGAGCCAAGCAATGAAACTTCTCACAAAGAAACTATAGTTATTAAAGTTTCAAGAACTAAATTTCTCAATTCTCCCAAGACAGGATTTTATATGACTATTCGCTACAATTAAATATATTTGGTATTTAAAGAAAATTTCATTCTAACTTTGAGTGGTTAATTACTCAATGAATATTAAATAGGCGTACGTTATAAGCCCAACGGACTAATAATGGTTTAGTCCAGCCATTCTCAAAGTGTGTTCCGCGGAACCCTAAGGCTAAAATACTGCAAAAAATACCTACCAAAGGGAGATTATAAGGTTACATCTAAATATTCCAACTAAATATTACGTAATATTACATTGCAATATGATTATTCATAAATACATATAAATCAGTTTTTTAAATTATATTAATGCTTTTTCCTTCGCCAAAAAAGTTTGATAACCGCTGGTTTAGTCGATCCTAGTGATATTCTCCATGATACGACTTGTTTCTGTGTCTATTGTATTTTCTTTACTTATAAATTTTAAATCTTTCTAGTGTATTCAACTAAACTTTCAATTAACAGATTGACATCAATATAGAAATTCGAATCTGTAACGAATACAAAAGATCGATATTAAATTAGCACATCACTAAACACGAAGAGATTCCTCCGCGGAAAGTGCGCAATATTGTTTTTGTTACATTAACAAAGAATGCAGAGCCACCATATTAACTTTAATGAAAACCAATTCGTCCGTAATCAATAATTGTCACTTAGTAATGCGGTAATTTGGGTACAATGCTATGGACAATAAAACATTCCAACTTTGCTTAAGGGAATATAGTTTTCAACGAGATATTGTTTAAGAATTATTTCTTAATACCAAATAACACAGATAAATATGCAATAAATACACCAAATAGAGCTTCGTACAATTTCATTTCTACAACACAAAACTTTTTCATACAAAAATTATAAGGCTACATATTTTATAATCCTTAATACAAGACGAGTAGACATCTCATCATACGTGGCTACTACCAAGTTGATTCCAAAACACAAGGTCACTTCACAAATTTACCGGATAAGGAAAGTAGTCCAGGTTATTCGTTAAACATAAAAAGATTTAAAAGTCATGTAAAAGTATGCCGAGTGTGGTTTAAAATACAAAGGAGTGAAACTGCGAGTACAAATATCCATAACAAGTAGATCAATGAGAATCAAAATAACTACTTACCGTTGAAAGTGGTACATACACTTTTTATTTAACTACACATAATGCTGCATATACTCGAGGATAGGCAAAGAGAATATGACCGGTTTCAAAAATTCTTCACAAGACTTTTATATACAATCCTACTCGTTATTTTTTGTAAACGATTCTATTATTTACAATTCTACAATCAATTTATTGAATTATATTTAATACTTTGCACGCACAAGTCATCCGGTCATTTTGACCGGTTGGTAAAAATAGGTCATATTGACCGGCTGGTAGTTCTAGTGTTAAACCACAGTACCAATCTTTGATGGAACTATTAGACCTTAATAAGTTACATGTATGATATCTAAGATTATTGGGATAAACAGAGCATAGTGGGAGTTACAATTAGTAAATATTCGTAAATTCTTTCAATACTTCTATCAAAGTTTAATAAACAGTCCTCATATGTTCCGCTAAAAGACACGTACGTATCTCCAAGTAAAAGTGTTTAAGAAAAACAAGGTCATATAAAACAAAAACAATTCGAAATTTGATTCCGAAACAAATTTAAACGGTTGATCAATTGTTAAAAGCAATTTTGGATCAATTGTCCTTTTTCATTGTTCAATAGCTAATCTTCCCACACTAAAGCAGTCTATTGGCAATTTAATATAATGGAGGTTAAAATATCGTTTTATAAGGAGCTTGTACTCGTTTTTCCACATCACGGTATCTGTTACTTGATACCAGTATGGCAACATGTTCGAAACTTCTTAGTTATTATTTGGTGCAAAAACGTGAGTGGGGAGTCCGCACCTATAACCGGGTGGTTTTTTTTATTTGGAGAGAAAATCCTGGTTATAATAACGAATAGAAACAATATTTTTTTTAAATAGCCTCAAAATATAATTCATCTCATGAAAAAAAATTAACATTCTCTCAATGGTTACTGAGATAATACATCAATGAAGAGTCTATACAAAAATAAAACTATGCCTAATCTACTACAATAAAATACATTTTTTGATTGTATATAGTACGTAATGAGTTAGTAATTATTTTCGAGAACTTCATGACACAATTTTGATTATTTTTGTATGACTTATTGAAAGTTAAACAATAGAAATAACACGTCTGAGTTCGTTTAATGCGCGTTACTAATCTCTTTGTGGAACACATTAACGTTATCTTTTGAAGTTCAATGTACGTCTTTTGTAAATAACTGATGGTACTTAACAGCTGATACAAATACAAGTATTTATTTTAAGTATTAGGATCTTGAAAAAGTTCTCGCTGTTTTTTTTGCTTTATAAAAGTTTATTTAAAATATAAGGCTTACAATCACTTTACTCAAAGTATTGTCCATCATTAGAGACCACTTTCGCCCATCTTTCTGGCAGTAATTGAATCCCCTGTCGAAAAAACTGTTCATCTTTTGATGCAATCCATGAATCGACCCATTTTTCGGTTTCTTCGAAAGAATGGAAGCGCTGCTCGCTCAAACCATGCGCCATCGACCGAAGCAAGTGGTAATCGGAGGGGGCTATGTCCGGTGAATACAGCGGGTGGGGTAGAACTTCCCATTGAACTATTTCCAGGTAAGTTTGGACTAGTTCGTCATATAAGGAAATCACTTTGTCGTGTCTCTGCTCGTATAATGGTCGGTTTTCTTTCAGAGCTCGACTCAAACGCATCAACTGAAGTCCTAACGCTTTTAAACTGTTAACGCATCTACTTACAATGTTTTCCCGAGCTTTACTAGCGCCTAACATGGATCTTGATCAAGCAACGCCTCCAATTCAACGTCTTCAAACTTTCGTCAAAATCATAATTTTCAACCGCCTAAACCAGTCTCAACATGTCGTATTCGACAGAGCATTGTCTCAGCAACAATTCTGTGTGCTTGAGCTGCAGATTTCTTTTGAATAAAGCAGTGCAATAAAATTTCCCGCAAAAACACTTTATTTGACACAAAAGTAGACATTTTCACAGTAGGTAAACAAACACATTGTTGACACTGTGGTGAACTATATCTATACTATATTTGAGGGTACATATAGGACTACTTAGCTGATGCGTTACCGTACGAAATTCCATGCACATAGTGCAGCTATGCCATCTTTTAAAAAACAGCGAGAACTTATTCAAGGTCCTAATACGTAATCCCTTTCAATACAATAACAACTCATTATTAAATACCGATTGCTGCGTTACATTTTCAATTGTTTTCTCTTTTGTTTTTTATTGTTTCATTTCATCTTACGAGTGAAATCATTAAAAAACAGAACAAAACTTTACAAAGGATCATTCATTTCTACATATTTCTTTACTTTCATTTAAAAATTATAAATTAACAATGTTTTTTAATACTTTCGCGAACAATACAATTGAAATATTTATTAACATCTTACACAAACTAATAAATGTTTACACCAAAAATTATTAATTATATCATTAGCAAAACAATAAAAAAATATCTAAAAGCAAAAAATTAGTAAAATAGCTCAATTTTATAAGTAATTATTATAGATTATAGATACCGTAAACAAACTAATTATCAATCTAGATGTGTTGCCGTGTTTATTTTATGCGTAAATGATGATACAAATCCGTTATTTTAAGCGATAATCCATGTACAGACACATTAAATAAACAACTACCTATGTTTGTCCTTATATGGTAACGGATACATCAATGTCAACAACTTACACGGAAAATACTACATGGGCACCTTTAGCCGTAAAAGGGTAGGCAGAGCAAGAATAAACCCCACTTACTTGATATTCTGGACGTTGATAAATACACATGTGAGTTTAGTGTTAAATGAGGTGAGGAGAAGAATGTATAATTTAGTAATTTATGTATGTATTTATACATTACCATTCGAGTCCAAACAAGGGTAAGCAGAGACGACAGAAACAAAAACGAATATACATTTGGACTTTTAAAAGGTTTCATTAAATTACAATTACTTACCTCTTAGATAGATAATAAAGTTTGAAATAATTTAAATAATTGGCGGGAAGATATAGATTAACTGTATTACTTTTTTATAACCACACGGAAACTGGCACATATTTTAAAGTTGTTCTGTTATGAAGAAAACCGGCCCTAGCAGCGTACAAAAGCAACAGGTAAGGGCAGCGACCTACCACAGCCGATGCATACAACATGAATGGCATGGCATTTATGCCTACCACAATATTCAGCTGTGCGGCACACCCCATTATTATACATAGACTATACAGGCAATTTACCAAGTCTACAAACACAATTTGCAATTCATACCAAAAAACTGTAAGCGTACTTTAATACTATTTGCTCATCGAAGCAGAAATCTAAAATAAAAAAAAATGTAACCAAAGTGTGCCGGTGAAAATAATTTTTAAAAGTATTAAATAAGTAGGTAATTAAACCACAATGCCACTCACCTTCTGTACTGGGCGAGGTAAACCCGTCGTTCCGAGCTAGTTGTCTTGTTGCATGTGCCCTTAACAACTTAACAAAGGGATACTTTCACCAACACTTTATGCTTCAAATAAATTGAAATCAAACCATATGCGAACCCTCTTCAGTGAGCTCAATGAACAACTTGTTTTTATAAAACAAAACAGTAAAGTTCGAATCAAACGGTAAAATATAATTGCAAAAAATCACATCATTCACAAAAACACATAAAACAAACACAGATCACCCGATTTTATTTTATCACTACCTCAAGAATTATTCCGGAAGTATTATTTGATTAGTTTTTAAAAGAAATGACAGAAATCAAAAGTTAGAAACTTTACGAGCACTCCCGTCCGTATAATCACACACGCCACAGACGACAACCCGCAGCGAGAACGCGACGAGTTTGATTTTTGTAGAACGCAGCTCGCACTTCGCAGAGCAACTTTAGCCGGCAATGTTACCAAATACATATCGCTGTTTCCCACGTATGCTTTTTTATTTTATTAACTCAAATATTTTGTCTACTCAACATTTCTGTTACATTACTTAATGGCAATAAAAAATCAAAACAGTTTTGACTTTGATTTTAAAAGGAATTTAATACTATAGTTTATGTGTTAATAATCAAACGTAAAGGAAATAATAACCCTGTTTCGGGGAAAACATTTTACATCTAGCAACACCGGACGAGTCGAGAGGAATCTGCGACCATTGGACCAAAACGCGGCAGAGCTTCCGCGGGAGGGAGACGCTACAAATGAAACATATTAGTTAGAAAAAGACAGCAACATAGAACAACGGCCTCGAACCCCCAACGAAGCATTGAGCTATTTAAAAATAGGGTCCAAAACACCTGCTTTGTTAATGAATAAAACTACTAGAAATACTTTAATATATTTAATATTGATTATAAAACATTTTGTAGTAATTATTGAAATATATTATAAAAAATAATACATTGTAAATATAATACAAAGAAACTATCTTATCTTTATACATAATAGTCTTGTCTTAATATTTAGTAAATAATAAATAAAAACGATTAATTATAACAACAGTAAAGGCCAAAGAGCACAGCCTAATTATATTCATACAAATAATAATAATTTAAACATGAATTTGACACATCAGAGCAGTGGCGGCCTTAGTCATTGCGAGGCCCCAGGCAGCAGGTCTTTGCGAGGCCCTTTGTCCTTCGTGAAAAGTATATGTGCGCGAAAGTAGATCTGGTTATTTGGTTTAGGTATTTGTCATATTTGACGAGAAATGCTACAGTTATACAATTAAATAAAATTTGAGTTTTTACATGTTTATCTGTATAACATAGTATATATTCTTTTTTTTTTTTTAATTTGCTCGGGTTGTTGCGCGAGGCCCCTGCAAGAGCGAGGCCCCGGGCGATTGCCCCGTTCGCCACCCCCTAAGGCCGCCACTGCATCAGAGACTGCATCCTCACAAAAATTACATCTATACAAAACTCAAGCCTAAACTTTAAATTACTTTCTATTAAAATATCCACGTACACATTGCAACAGATAGATGTTGAAAGGGAAGTAAAAGTACCAAATATTCGAGAAATGAATATTGTTTAGAATAAAGAAATAAAAACTATGTATTCGTTAATTCTTTTTTTAAATATAATCTTAATTTAATATTTTTTTCTATGAACTCTTCACCAATGACATATTGTTATATCATCACAATAAAATAGCCAGACCAGTTTATCACAACCACAACTTCTAAAGAAGACTGGATGGAGGAAATATAAAATATTATAAAAAAAATAAGTACAAATTGTACTTAAAATATATTAAAAATAAATGTTATAAATGCATGTATTACATATAGAATTTTAAAAATACACAATATATAAATTCTTAGCCTAAGAAAAAAAACTATCTTATATATCTAAAATAATTTAATATAATCTCCTAATGAAATGTAACTGTATACAAGTATAAAATTATTATTGATATCAAAATACTAAATGAAAAATAAATACAGGGTTGTGTAGAAGAATTAAGCTTTACTCTTTATATGACAGAAATATAGTTAATAAACGTAGCGGCTAACTGAATCATTTTATTGTGACATGCAAGAAAATTTCATTCTGTAAACTTCCAATATAAAAACATCTCATTTCACTTGAAGCACCAAAATCATTCAACAAAATTTACATCAATGTTTGTAATATTTATTTTACTTAATTAATGTATACTAATAAGTTAATAGTTTTATATAGTAGGCTAGCATATGACAGCCCCTTGGACAGCTAGGATGTAGCTCATGTAGAGAAATGGTCTAATTGATATATCTAGGTTAACAGAGCACTCTTCTCATTATACCCAGTTACATCCAGGAAAATCACTGCTTAATAATATCAACTGGGACAAAATACTCAGGTGGATTCAAAAGTGGATTTAGTTGGGGTGCAATCAGCTGAGATTCTACAGGCTTTGCAGCAACAGAAGATGCAATCTCAGAAGCAGGCCACAATTTAGCTTGTAAAATTAAAACTAAATTATTAATACCACCTACAATAATATAAATGCCTCCAATGACTGCAAATAACCTTAAAATAAATGTAACAAAATTCTCTTGTTCTTTGTACACTTTTACCTTTAAAGCTGACATGTCATACTTAAAAAATACTCCAGCGATACCATGAGATCCTTTTGAATGACTTATAGGTCTTTCGAGTTCCTTAACAGAATATTGATATGCTTTTATGTTTTCAAACGTGGATTGCACATCTGTGGGTACAACTTCAATTATATATTGGTATAACATGTTTTCATCCATTGTGATCTTCTCATCTCCTTCTAAAGGATGTATTATGCCATTATATGGATTTCCAAAGCTCAATCGGTGAATTCTATGACTAAAATTTTGTTTGAAATCGTCAAACAGTAAGTTTAGGTGGATATGACCTCTAGGTAAAGATAAACTTCTACCAGCTGTTATGTGGAAATTACCAGCAACTTTATTTAAGGTTAATACTCCATGAAATCGACAAGCATCCGGTTTAGTGTTTGGTTTAGTCTTTCTCGGTGGTATTGTCGCGTGCACAGTGCCGTGACCTTTCTTCCACAATAATTTCCATATAGAATGATATTCTTCTCGTAAATGTGAATTTAAATACTTTATTGACTCAAACGAGTCTCTCTGTTCCGTTCCTAATTCAAACCATGTATCCTCTTCCTGAAGTTCCCCAAATCCGTAAACACTTTGAGATGTGGAATCTAAAATATCAGCCCCCAAATTTGAGCATGGCATTGCTACAGTTATATCTATGTTAATAAGCAATTTCTCGTCTACATCAGTGTCCGGAACGAATTTAAACACTAAATTACTGTCTAAATAATAACTTACTTCGCTATAAATTAACCAAATAATAAAGAAAAATGTAATAACCGATAGTGTTCCACCAACTGGAGTTGAATCAACACATTCCTCAGGAACTTTGGGAAAAGCGTCCAGTTCTTTTACTTGGCTTAATATTTTCTTTTTTCCTCGGTATCGTAACATTTTCACGATTAAATTTATTTATGTATTCCTCTAATTAATCATAAAATAACATAACGTCAAAACCATGCCAAACCCCACTGTAACACTAAAATGACATATGTTCAATATTGAAAGCAACTTTTGACAGTTTTCAGTGTTTATATTCTACAAAATACTAAAATACACAATAAGTAATTTTGATTCTGAACCAAACTAACATAATAAAAAATCGCAATAAAGATTTAAAATTACTTATTTAGTTCAAGTTTTCATTTAATATTTGAATTAACTTATTCTTATTCATTTTTTAAATATAATACGCAGTTACTTGGAGTTTAGTACAAATATTGTTTCATTTTATTTGAATAAACTAGAATTGGATATCCTATATTATTAAATTAATACGAAACTTACGCTATTAAGCTAGTTAAAAAGCAAGGTTATTTGAATTGATTAAGTATTTTTAAATTTCTGAACGAATAAAATTTGACGTTTAAGTCATTTCTGTGCAACGATACGGAAGACGAAGTTTTCTATTTTTATAACCCTTCCACAATACACAATATTTATGCAGTCCATAGGCAGAGAGCCGTCGCTTCTGTACTCATGTTGCGACTCCATGAAGAACCTAATCATGGGTTGTTGTTTTAGTATATGCAATAAAGACTCCGATCCACAGGTGAGCCTTCGTTTAAATTGGTTCCCAATGCTAATTTTAATTGTATTAATTACATATACATAAAGTATCGTGTATATGTATGTAATGACGATTTAACCATACTGTTATATGCGGTGACAATAGGCACAAAGGCTTGTACATTTTATCTGCATGACGCATGATATTTAACACTTACCTATTTATTACTTTATCTGTAACGTTTGTTATGAATAACAAATTTAAAAATAATGATAGGTAGGTTTATTAATGTTATGAAACTAACGCAGGTATGTTTATTTAAATATTGTTAATTAACAACAATGAATTGTTTTGTATAATTATTGAGAAAGTATTTTTTGCTTTGTAAGTTATTTTTATGTCACTATAATTGCCACTTAATTAATTAATTTGTTAACATTTTTATTATACTATATTAATAAAACTGTTACATTATTTTATGTGAAGTCTTTACCAATGTGTGCATTTATATAAAGTAGTTTTTAGAGCACACAAAGTGTATACAAGTAAATATGTATATATATTTTGATTATACAGTTTTATGTCGAAACTCTGGTAATAATTGTGATTATAATTAGTTGTGTTTGAAGTAATTATAATATGTTATTCAGTTTTCATTTGAAGCCATAAAATGTGAAATTGCATTTTTGCTATTACAGAGAAATGTCTGAATCGCCTACTCTATGGTGGCTTGAGGAGACAAATATACACCCTTATTATGCCTAATTTAAATATAATAATAACTGGTTACGCTTTAGTTGAGGACCCCAGGATTTACTAATTTTTTTTTAAAAAGACAAGATTATAACGGGCTATGACTACTAATATAGAGCTAACTCTAACCTAACCTTTTTGTTATTCGTACAGTTTTGGGGTCCTCAACTAAAGCCAAGCCTAATAGCTTTAAGGTGAAATTTAAAGATGTTATAAAAAAATTCCAGGAGAATATAATAAATGAAAGAACACATTTATTGGAAGTACCGGAGCAGGAACAAGAGTCTCATGGTAGGTTGGCATCAGCATCAACCCCGCCGAGGAAGCCAGATGAGCAGTCTGCTCTGAATAGGATATTGCAAGAAACTGCTACGTGAGTTTGCCATGTTTTAAGATTCCTATCATAATCCAATAGTTTTAAGTTTGATTCCATTTTACAGACTGATGTTAATGTGTTTTTGTTATTTGTTAAAATAAATTGTAGAGCAGTATGGAAGTTAACAAATAGTTATCATGTTTTTTTAAGTTTATTTATAGTACAGATAAATGTCTTCAAATATGCCTATTTAAGGAAACAAATATGCATCGTCAATGATAATAAAGTAACTGTTGTAGTAAGTCACAAAGTTTTAAATCAATAAAAAATATTTTCATATGTACTCTTTAATTGTACATACTTACCATTGTTTATATGTATTTATCGCTAACCAATTATGATTACAAATATTCTAATGCTACTTTAATTTAAATCAGAGGTTCTCAACCATACACCCATAATAATAATATTATTAATTAATGCTTAATGCTGTTGGAATTATTTACCAGCTAACCTTTAACCACAACCACCTTTTTGTATTATCATTAACTATCCCTAGGTACCAATAGAAACAAAACAAATGTTTATATTAAGCAAGAAATACAAACTTAAGAAAATTTATGGAAAATAAAACTAGTGTCCATTTATATTGTATTGCAATATTTTTATTTCAGCAATGTAATTGACGTAGGGGCCCTTGGACCATATCCGTTAGAGCCTACAGTCTATAGTGAACGTGTACGTGCATACACTGGTAGACTGTCAGCAGCCCCCCCACCCCCGCCGCCTCCAATGCCTCGCCTATTGAAAGATGTACCACAAAGCGAACGCAACGTTATTTTAAGCAAACCGGCAATATTAACTGAAGATAAGGAGCTTGTAAGTTTTCTAAAATATTATCTGAAAAATAAAACACTCATGTAAGCAATAAAAAATTTCCAAAATTACATCAAATCAAGTCTAGTATGGATGTTCTCTTAAAGATATCAAATCAAATCTACACAATCTGCTACTGTGCCTTAAATGTAGCTACACAGGATGTAATAATTTCTTTTGGAAATTTTCCTTATATACATGCTGTATAGCAGGGGTCGGCAACCTTTTTTGACTGCGGGTCAAAATTAACCAAAACGCGAGTGTTAAAGAGATGTTTGGGTCAGAGATGTTTTCGTATTAAAACAGAATTTTAGTAAATAATAAGATATATTTTATTAAGAAAATACTTACAAACATAGTTGAATAAACTTTATTTATAAACATTTATCTACTATATCAATGGCTCCTCTGATGTTGAACTTGTGACGTCAATTTTTTGTGAAAAAGAAAAAAAATGTTTGTATATCATATACTTTATTTTCGGAACTAAAGTGGGTCACTTGAAACTACCAAATGGGTTACTTGGTGACCCACAGGTCATAGGTTGCCGACCCCTGCTGTATAGTGTACACTGTGGTGACCATGCAGGAAATTCTAGGATAGGAGAAGAACAGTTATGTGTTTAAAAGTTTGATTCAAAAATCTATTATCTTTTTCAGATCACAAATGCAGTTAAGAAGGCAGCAGCAGCCATTTCCGAGCTTAGGATAGAGCACCATGAGGAATTGGTGGTGCCATTCAGGGTGCCATAGCCTATAAACATATAAAAGACTGTCGGCCGAATACTCAGAACATTATATTTACAATTTAATTGGTAATGAGCATCGGATAAAATCAAAATTAAGCAAACTTCAAATCTAAATACTGTATGAGTATTTGGCCATATATGACTAAGAGCCTTGAGTTGTATGGATCTCGCTGGCAATTTGTAAGCATCTTTTCTGCTAGAGGATCAGTTAAATGTATGTGTTTTGTATATGAGTGTACAGAATGCATGTTGATCGCCTTTATAGACACACTTGCCAATATGATGTAAAATAGATCAGACTTCTCTTGGCTTTTGTTTTATATTTTATATTATTAGAATAACAATTGTCTAGTATAAAATTTTCTCGCTTTTTTATTTTATGTATTTTATTACTAAATTTATATGATATGACAATTTTTTTTATTTGGTTAGTTTCTATAGAATGTGAAATTATTGTATTCCAATGTGTATAGTTTTTCTTAAAATAGTGATGTACTTTCTTATTAGATTGTGATAGATCATTTTCAAATAATATATTTAGTATCCATGATAGTATACAGGGCTGGTTCCGTTTTCTATAAATTAATTTTATACTAGACAATTTTTTTTATGTGACACCACGAGTTTTTAGTAATTTGTGTTTATATGGACTGTTAGCTTTAATGCTTTGCTGTTATGATTATAAAAACAAAATGCTATGGTTCTTATTTTAAATTTTATTTTACTTGAACGAGTTTTCCATTTTTAAATTCATGTCTTTATTAACTTTTTTCTTTGTTCATTAGAGCAAAGAGAACAATAATATTTCCTCATTTTCGAGTCTAGTTGTCAAGCATGTTCACAAGTGTAACACCCACACCCAAAACACCTTCATTTTATTGTATAATATTGTTTCGACACTAACCATTATCCACTTAGGCCGTTTTTAAAAATAATATATTATAATAGCAAAGTAGTAAAGATTTAATAAAAAATTGTAATTTGTAGGAATATGTAAAAGTCATGGCGACAAATTTATGTAAAAATCCAAATTTTAAAAATTTATAAATGCTTGCGTAATATTTCAATTATTAATACCTTTTAAAAATGTTACAGATTAAAGATAATTATAACGTTTTTTATATATTGAAGTCTTAAATAAGGTAAGCAGAACAAGGTAAATTAATGTTTTCATTTAGCTTTTTTTATATCATTTGTTGAATTTTTTTATCGTAAATTAATACATATAAAAGATAAAGTTACATTACAAAGTCTAAATTCGGTTTTGTATAGAATTTTTCTGCGAAATTTGAATTTTAAAAATAACTGAAAATTTAAACTGAAGACTAGACTTTGTTTAATAATACAACAATTTTATAATTAAATTCATTTTTTATCATGTTCTTTGGTTTGGGTCAAACGTCAAAGAGAGGTGATAAATAAAATTATAATATTGTTTTTACTAATTATTCAATTGTTAATTGTATGATGAACTCCCCGCCATTCGGTTATTACGCCATAAGCTTTTTATTTAATTATAAGACGCATTATTTTGGCTTTGAGTTGATAAAATTATCTGACTGGTTAGCAAAAACAAATGAGGTGTAGAGGAAGCGTGACGTCATTAGTGTGTGTATAGTTGACGAAAATAAATAAAAAATCTACTTATTATACAAGACGATGGTGAAGTCGCATCTCTTGTACGAATGTCTTTATTGTATATTTATAAGTTAGTCTTAGATAGAGTATGTAATTTTTGTTATATAAAGGAATAAATATTGATTTATTAATATTGTTTTTTTTTTTTAAATTAATAAACTGAAAGTGACCCAATTTTACGTGTACTATTGTAGAAATCATAAATTTTAACTAAAAATGCACTTAAGGGCTCCATGGTACAATGTGACTGGTGTAGTTTAGTGGGTGTAACGCAGGAGCCAGACGGGAGCATCAATCACTTTACACGTTTCAGGGCATCAGCTAATGATTTTATTTGCTCGCAATAGAATATAAAGTGTCATCTGGCAAATTTTCAGTCGGGAGGGAAATGAATAATTTTTTTGTTATTTTTTACATTTTTTGGAGGCTACTAGTTACCGCTCAACCCAGAGACGGAATGGTAACTGAAATTTAAAGTTTATGTTGCGACTTCCTATAAATTATCCTAGAAGAAATGATTAACGAAGTGCCCTGAATGAGTGCGCTTTAAAAATATGTACTCGGCATGAGAAAACTTGTAGCCGATTTAATGAAATATTAGAAGTAGCAGATTGACATGTAAATTCTTGGCTTCGTTATTAAAACAAAAACAATTTGACGCTTTTTTGTGACATGAGGGATTACGTGCGAATTAAAATTTTATAATTTCGCATTGGGCTATTGCCCGAATACTCGACATTGGCAGAATTGTCTTTAATAGACATCTGAGGCCATTAATAAAAGGAGAAGAACAACAATTTGACATTATAACAACAACAAAACAAATTATTTTATATTTCTTATTTATTTATTAGTAAAATAAAAAATCATGAGTGTTTTCGATGGAGATATCGAGTTTCGTTCTGTTTATATGGTGGACTATGATAAAAAAAATAAACCGTAAGTTTTAAATATGTAAAAATAAGTATAATCAAATATATGTTTCAATATTATTTATATATTTATATAAATTGGTATTGTGTATAAGTGAATTTTAAATCTTTACTGTCTTTGCACTGTAATAGCCCCACTAAATCCAGTTCAATAGGTTACGCATACCTAGCTTTGATTCGTACGATGCATTTTCAGTAAAAGTCCACGTCGTAAAGCCAAAGACGATGATTGTTTAATCGTTGGTTTTGGCCGGAATGCTCTCAGCGTCAGAACTACGTCCTCCAAATTGCCCGATGTTCTTTGTCCGTTAAAACGAGAATATTACAAAGATGCTGTGAAAAGAGTTTGTATTTTTGATATTTATACATATTAAGATTATTGACATGATAGGTGTTTATATCTTTACCTAAAATCAATTGCTTTTTTTACCTAAAGCTATTATTATTATTATAAGAGCCTATTAAATTATTTCAGTATATCTTAAAATTATATTTTTTCGATGCAGTGCTGTGGTTTTACATCTATACCAGCGTGGTAGAATGCTCGTCCAACTGCGTTGGCGGATGGAATAATAAATAAAAAAATATATATGTATTTTAATTTTATAGTTTGAGAAAGATTATCCGAAATTGGTGAAAAAATACATGACTGAAGATGTAGATCCCGTGCCAGTTGATCATGAGGAACAAGATTTGAAGAGAACTGAATATTTAACTAAATACTGTTCTAGAGGTAATGAGTGATTGAAATAAATATTTTTATTTTTAACATTAACAAGGATCTAACTAATACATACGTCTTGACCCGTCTATAAATACTTCAAGCTTTATATTTTATTTAAACATGTAAAAATACATAAATAGATAAACTTTTCAGATCTACCATTCATGTCAGTGAATCTAGCTCGCCGTGCACGCGCGCTTCAAACCCTGCGGTTACCAGATGACACAGAAATACCAGATACATCAAACAGAGGTTCCTATCGGCATCCACCACCTGAGAAATATGGAACCCCAGTTTCTACAATGTCAATGAGACCTAAATATGATCCATACTTGCAACGTAAGTCATATACTCGCATAATCTAACAGGAAACTAAATAATTTAAGTGTCAGCGTGCGCCAGTAGTTGTCTAAGTTGCCTAGTTAATTTTTGCGAGTAGCAATATGTAGTAGAAATATAATTTGCAGGTGAGCTGCGCAAGATTCTTCGTATTAGTACAGGAGAAACGAGTTATGGCGCCTGTCATGGGTTGTTGGGTAAAGTTATATTGACTGAACACCCCTTTGGACGTCCAAGGAAAGAACCACGCTACGGCCGCTGGAAGACACCAAGTTATTTTACTTATAATATATAGGTTTATTTTGTTACATATATTTTTTGACAATATATGCTTTATTATTTCAACTTGCCTTTTCTTTTATGAAACTCCACAGTACATAAATAAACAGTATGTGTACTAGGTTTTCTGTTTGATTAACTACATAATATAGATAATCATTATTACGTTTTGAAATCAAAAGGATAGTCAGTCAATACACTTATAAACAGGCTCATTAAAGAATCCACAACCAAAGAGAAGAAAGTTTAGAAACCTTATTACCGCCTAACTGTGACTGTAGCACTATAACTCATTGTAGAAATTCACTGTCATCTCACTGTTTGTACATGTACTGTGATAAAATTATTTCTTTTCTGACATTATAATAACTTGCCATTATCAAAGTAATATTTTTATTACTTATTTATTCGTCACATAAAATTGGTATACTCCCAGTCAAGTCAAAAATAGTGGATACAATTATTAATAAAACTTCAAACTAACTTGGAGGGAAAATTAATACAAACTCTTTTATAATCATTATTAAATTAACCATTGAAACAACATAAGTTTATAAAATAATCCAAGTCTCGATACTTGAGATAAAATTTTGATTGAAAATAAAATTAACAATAAAAATGAAAAATGACACGTTATGAAAATTCAAGCTAAAAATAACATTGTCATTTTAACGCCAACGTGAATATGGATCGTTTCTACATAATATATACGATTATTTATTAAAGAAAAAATGTAATAATTACAATAACTAAATTCCAAATTAGGAGTATACAAAATGGACCACTATTTAACTACACACAGAAAGGACTATCTATGGCCTCAAATAAAAGCCCTCTCTGGAGGAGCCACCTCACCAGGAGGAGAAAAAACACCAAATGAGTATGTTATTGTTATTATAGCTATCTGAAAGATTATGCACATCTACGCTTTGCTGATAATAAGTATCAAAGACAAAAATCGGGATGGCGGGTGTTTCAGCAAACAATACTTGTAAAATATTTGTGGCGAAGTTCTTCTTCTTTTGAGTTATCGCCTGTCCTTAAGTGAAGAGCTATGTTTAAAATAAATTTATATCCAGGGTCCCAAAATTAACTGGCCAAGAACTAGCATTCTACCAAGCATGTTTACAACACTCGCGGCCACCGGATTGTCGATGTCCACAATACTCTGGTGCTCCAGCACCAGCATTATCTGGTAACGAAGGTGGATGGAGTCGTGCAGAGGTATTTGTTGCTTCTACATTTAAGGCGAAATAATGTATGGTCCATTTATGACATTTTGATATTTTAGCTTATGGGTCCACTATTGGATCCAAAATTATATCCAGCCAGAGTTGGAGCTAGTCCAGAGACGTCTTCATCGAGATATGATCAACCTAATGCATTTTTGGATAAGGTAAGTGAAGAGTTTCAATGTTTCATAAACAAGAAAGAAGAGAGATCGATATCGACCCTGCATTTTTTAAGAATATTATTTCTATTTACTAAAATTTTAAATATGATTTTTCGTAGCTCCAATCGAAATATCCAATGCTATACAGTATATTACAAAATGAACCTTCTGCTGAACTCAAACAGAGAGTCGATAGAGACAGAAACAAGACAGTTTACCAAGTTGATTATTGTGAATCAGGTAGAGAAATAAGATAAATTTTAAGCCTTTAAAATCATAGAAAAAACTTTACACTTTATCTTCACCCATACTTCTTGTATAAAAAGTAATAAGTTGCATTTAATTAAATTAGAATTTTACTCTTTATAAATGTTAAAATACTTAGGTCCAGGAGCTAAATTTGAAGGACTCCAAAGAGCAGCTGATGACAGCGGGACAGGGCCTTGTGCTCAGCCAATGCGTCTGCCTGGAGACCCTTGCAGAGTTGGGCAGAAGAGAGCTTCACTCGTTAAATCTATTTCTAAAGGTGCAAGCGGCGGGAGTTCTGATTCACGTGCTAAATGCGGTAAATTTATTTAATAATAATAAATACATATGTATACATACTATACACATACAATATCCTGGTCCCTAACTGCTATTGAACAACACATACTCGAAAACAAAAAGATATGGCAATTGATATAGTATAGCACGTACGCGCTAGCAACTGCGTCACGGAAGCCGTTGTATTGTTTATTTATTAAAAAGGTTAAATAATAAGATTATATAGCAAAAAGGTTAGGCTCTTGACTTATCTTCCAACTCAAACTATCGTTTAAAATTATTAACATGAAAACTATAACTTTTTGTTAATTTTAACTCCAATATATACTTATATTTATTTTGTAGAAGCGTCCTCAGTCACACCACCAATGGGCAAATCTGAATATCAAGACGGAATATCAAAATTGGGCACTATTATTATGCGCGACAACTTACACAGAAAATGATACATATTTCGAATATAATAAAGCGATCCAAATTATAAATAACTTTTTTATTGAAATATCGACCTTCACACATTCATTCATTCTGACTCAACGCTCATTCATTTATTTTCCAATTGACTTGTATCCTGATTGTGTAATTTGAAATGAAATAACAAAGTTCATAAATAGACGTTTATGTATAAAAACTTTAAAAGTAAGAGGTCATGGGGGCGGCGCTCTTGCACTCGATATTAGCTCCCCTCTTTTGTACAATGTTGTTGATGCGTCACTGTGCCTCGTCTCGGAGGCGCGCGTTCTTTCTTCTCTGTGTCTAGTAGTCTCTCGGTGTCGTGCATTGACACTCACGGATTTGTCCTCACGATGACGTGTTGGCGCATCGTCATGTTGACGAAGAATCACTGCTCTAGCATCTGATGTGTTGCGTTCTCTAGAAACACAACAAACTATCGCATATATCTCACATTTAAACACAACTCGTAAACAATAAGGTTGCTTCATTACCTTCCAAGTGAGATAAGTCTATCAATATCAGCTGGTCTTCTTAATTCGCTGGCAGAAGTTAATGTAACTCTTAATGGTACCGGCGGAGGACTCGCTGGTGGTGAAGATGCGTTTGATGCAGAAGCTGGAGACAAGGAACCAACTGCTGAGTCTCTTTTAGCTGAAGATTCAGATCCTGAAGTAGATCGTCTTCTTGGAGGTGCAGATGGCCTTCGCGGCGATGGAGCTTCTCGTGGGAATGCTGCCGGGATGTGGAGTGATGCTGTAATGACGCAACTGTCGTCGTCTGATCCGCCAAGCGTCTGTAGTTATTAAAATTGAAAATTTAGAAATGTAAACTATAATAATTCAATTTAGCGGATGGACATCTAAGTATTACCTCATTGTAGTCGCTAGCGGAATCAGCCGAGTCAGGAGCGGAATCAGTTCTAGCAGATGTTGCTGATGGAGTAGCTGATGCAGGTTCAGAAGGTGCAGAACACACAACACCACTACTTCCACACTCTTCCATACTACTCCTCACCCTGAATAATATGTCGTATGGAAATTATTGCAGAGTCTACTCATTAAGTTTTTAAAGTTTAACAAAGATTGTACGCAAACCTCGTTACGATAGTCATAGCTGAGGAGAGCGAGCCACTGGAAGTATCCGAAGCTGCGTCACGTGCTCTTCTTGTGCGGGTATATGACTTCTCACTTCTTCTGTAACAATTATGTAATTATTATGTCAGTAAATAATTATAACCGTAATGTAACTGTCATTTGCTACGACTCTGAGCACTATTAAAAGTATACCTTTGAGGGACTGGATCTGGTCCTCCAGTGGCGGCTCCTCCATGAAGGAACTCTTCCCGAGACCAAACTCTTCGAGCCTCATTGTCATGGTCCTCTCCAGCTCCACTGCTTAACCGCTCTGACGCGCATCTATAAAAAAGTGAGTTATGAACTAACAATATCCACCAACCGATTTAGAATTTGTCCCTAATACATACTCAGCGCGCCGCAGTAGCAAGGAGTCGAGATGCGCAGGCGCAGTATGAGCTAAATGTATATACGCTTCATGTAATAACTCCGCCGGCAAAGTCCATAATTCCGCTTGTCTCTCTATTAATAATCGAACTACATTGATCACATCCGCTCTTTCTGATAGAAGCTCCGCACTGAAATTAATAAAAACAAATTCCTGAAAGCATATTTCTAGCCGGCAATAGATTTATATACTCCGCTACAAAGCCGCCCTCATTTCATAAGTAAATTAGTTTTCATACCTTGGAGCTTCATTAGGTTTATTTTTATGTAATATATTAGGAGCAAAGACAGTAGCTAGGTTAGCAGCATCCATCTTATTGCCCGGTTGTCTATCATCTTCGGAATGGGCAGCTAATTGTGATAAAAATGACAGTAGAGCATTTAACGTGTCCCTATGGACTGCTGGTAGCAGCTGAACCACTAATCTTAATGCTTCCCATTGAAGTCTTCTGTTACGGATTTCTGAAATAGAAACAATGTTGACGTTACTTTGTTGTGTTATTGCTTTCATTAACTTTTTGTAGCATATTATTTCGTTTGATTATTATAATCCGATGTCTCGAAACTTAGTTTTTCAAAAGTCTGGCAGGAATTATTAAATTTCGATTTGACATTTTGTACTCCAGATTTTTTATTTCTATTTAATTCACTGTTTCCTTGTAAATAATGTCGAAATTAAATAAAAGCAATACAAACAAACTTTACTTAACGCTGTATGAAGACGCTGTTGACAGGATTTTTTCCTTTATGTAAACACTATGAAATTATTTTTTCCATGTATACCCAGTGTTTACAGACGTAGAATTAGTAAATTTCCCGTGCCGGGACACAATTTAACAAACTATTTTGTAGTCTTAAAAAACTAACCAAATAAAACAATTAATAACGTACTTTGTGTGTATAAAAATGCTGTATAAAGATCTCTACATAGTAGTGGATCAGGTAAGTCGCGTAGGAATTCTTTGAGTAGTGTAGCCACATCATGAGGACATACTGCGGAGTCCAACGCAGTATCACGACCGGACTCCCATTCCTCTCGTAGCTGGACGAACAAATAAATATAACTATAAAATAATAATAATAAATGTCTATAAAATTCACTAGAAAAGGGAGAGTTCATGAATTATAAATAAAGTTTTTAATTATATAAATAAATTGTGTAAAGAACAATACCTGTCTAACTCTCTTCTTTGAAGCAGACACCCTGAATAGACCAAGAGTATGCAGTCCATGTCGTCGTAAATGTGCTAAACACGCGGAGATCAAACCTGGGACTCTGGGACCACCACCACCACCACCACCTTCTTCTAACCCAGACCAACCCCAATCACCAGAATCACACGACTCACTCTGAAAACCAAAACTTACTCATTGTATTTTGGCAAATAATAAGATATTTTAAATTAGCCATTTATTATGGTTTATTCGTTTGTTCCAATTCAAGATATCCAACCAAAACAAATGTATTTTATTTTTGTTCGCATAACTAGTTATCTCTGGTTTATGTTTTGTTTTGCTATTGGTTGTTTTATAGAATTCACTCTTTAGAGAAGAACGCCATTTCCATTCAAGTTTTTATTAATGTAAAGAGAAACCTAATTTTATTTATTTACTGACAATTAAAATACCATTCATCTCGCGTTAAGACTCCTAAATAGATGGCATCTCAAGGGAATTAACCCAGATGTTGATTTGTGGACAGATTAAAAAAGTTTTATGAGTAATAAATCTTTGGTGAGAGTATTATGCCAGATTATTGGCGCTGAAGAAACGTTCCAATCTTTATTACTATTTGGATTATTCAAATTTTGAAGTTTATTTCTGAATAATATTAAAATCGGCCGTGGCCTAATGATTGAGGGCGTGAACTCACGGTCAAAAGACGCGAAATCTCTCAAATATTGTGTGTGCGGGATTGACTTGGAAGTATGCCGAGAAGAGTGCGCCATGTCAATATGAATGGTGTTTTTTCGTCTCCTTAAATCGACATAGCGAAGGTAACTATTACACGCAGACATTTGCTTATGAAATGCTATTTTAGTAGTAAATTAGTGACAAATATAGATTGAGCAACTTGAGTCGAAACTCAATTTCACACAACTATGGTCTTATTATATCAAACAATTAAGTCGTAAGGATGCGTATCAGATATATTGAAATAAGTGAATAAATAAAAGGATTCGAAGACTAATATTCGCTTTACTGCTTTTCATTTTATTATATAATATTATATACGAGTTTACACTGCACTATACTAAGAAATCAAAGAATCTTTTTTTATATAAACAAATGCAGTTTGCGTCATTCCCCAAATATCCTTCCGTTATTTTCAATTTGTGTATTGGTATAAAATAAAAACATTGTGGGAATCGAAGTGGGTGATGATATATTTACGGCTAATTGAAATCGTCCTTGCCTTGACTAACGATTACTGTTACATTTTACTATGAAAAAAACCCTCTGAGTTCACGGACGGAGTTTGGTTTAATATCAAAAATAGCTAATTTCCAGCATATAGTAAAATTCTATTTCAGTCCGATACAGATACTAATATAGGAGGAGCTTGCGCATACGCACGTCATGTGATAAAATTATAGCGACCTTAATGAAAACGAACCTCAAGGAAGGCCGCACAGGTAACCGAACACTAGTGATGTCACAATCGAACTTATACGTCAGACACGACCTAGAAGTCAAAGTCGCCATGTTGTCTGGATTAAAAAGTATTTGAAAATGTATGGAAAAATAGAAATCTGACGTTTATGACGCCAGACTGTGTCTAGATGAGTTTGGAGATTATACAGGGGAGTCGTATAATCTGTCATCAGCAAATAAAATTGACATTCTCTTTGAGTTGGGTATTTTTGTGGTTTATGTGAAATTTCAAATTACCATTATTTCTGCAAATGAAATATTTAGGTTGTTTTTTTTAAATGTAAAATGTTAATTTCAAAAGAATACTCTTCAATACTAAACAAAACTAATATTTTCAGTTCTAAAAAGAACAGCTTTAACTCGGGTGTAACATTGTCTTTTGTTATTTGCGAACATAAACATGTTGTTAACGAATTTTAAAAGCTTCACAATCATCGTGATTGTGACAAAACATAAATTTGTCCATCATAAAGTCAAAAATATACTACACTGTAGATCCATACTTCAAAAACATGTTCTTATTATCTAAATTTTTAATAGTATTGAATTTCATTTCATTTTATTTATTTATTTATTTCAAAAATTTGGTACAAGGCGGGCATAATGCATTCTCTACCAGCCAACCTTTAAATATTTATTAAGAAGAAATGTGAATTTTACACGCACAAAACCGAATAAAGTCGTTAATGATACCACATATACACGTTTATGCATCACATACGTGTGTATCATAGTTTCACACTTAAAAATAATTAATTTAAAAAATATCTTTATCGGTATGCATTTTTGCATACAACGCAGATATCGGGTCAACAGCTAGTTCTAAATAATTCTAGACATTGCTAAGACTGTACGTACGCCCACTGAAGTCTATGAATACGTCTATCATCTTGAATCATCATGTAATATTTCCAATCTTTTATAGCTATCCACATTTATCCACAACTGGGCTTATCTACTTTTAAAAACCTAAAACCTTTTAAGCTAAAATTCAAATCAAAATCTTTATTGCATATCGCATTATAATATGTAAAAAATAATTAATATTTGGCGATGCGTGACTCTGTTGCTAACACAGCCGAATGAATGTATTGAAATAAACTATTAAAATAACAAACTACAACCATAATAAAAAAAAATGTAAATAATAAATCCGTATTTTAAGATCATATTATAGTATTACATAAAAACATTTCTCAGTGGCGACAGTCTTCCCACCTAATAGCCCGCACTATATCTTAATTCGCGTTCACAAACCCAAATACTATAATGAAATTAGCAATAACTGTTGCTAAAAATACACAGATTTAATATTATATGGACCTTCCAAGTATAAAAGCATTATTCTAAAGAGCTAATAGTAAATTATATCACTGCTGTAAATTTATATGACACCGATTTATAACTTTCAGTGCTGAGCGTTTAAACTAGAAACAATAATGAAGGAGTAACTAACTAATTCATTTTCTTAGTACATGAGTTGGAATTGCGAATTAAGACATTAAATAGACGGTTTATTAAATTTATATAGTTATTAATAAAAAAAAGTAAAGTTAATATGTATATATTAGAGATGTTCCGACTAGTCGGCCACTAGTCGGTAAAGCCGACTATCCGGCCACTATCGTAGTCGGCGACTAGTCGGCGACTAATCGGTAAAAAGCGCCGACTATCCGGCTTCTTACTTTGTGTCTATTTTTCAATAAATGTATGTATTACTTCCTTGTAAAGAAAACATATTGATGACATTTATCAAACAAAATTAGTATCTTAATTAAAAAACAAATCAACATAATATTTAATGACATATGTATATTGCTATACTGCGTGACAATATTTGAAACTATCGTCAAACTAGTGAGCTGTAAAACTCAAAAAACTTTTTTCGTTATTTATATTTATCTATATGTCAGTAGTGACTGAAATTGCAGCGAATCAGGTGTAAACGAAACGTCACGGGAATCCCCTAAACCGTAGTCGGCTTGGCCGATTAGTCGGCTTATTTACAACCGACTAATCGCCTAGTCGGCCAAAGTCATAATCGGCACATCTCTAGTATATATGTATGTATATATAATGTAATGTTAGTAATTAAAAGTTGGTAATAGTAAGTGTTGGGTCCCACGTGAGACATTGCCGAGTGTGGGACCATCGAAAACCATATTTGTTATTATTCCTGAGTAATAAATAAATATAACCTAACCTCTAATTTACCCTGTAGTTATTTTACCATACGACCGCATTCTGTCTGAGCTTTAGCTAGAATTAAGTTTATTAACGGAGCTGACTGCCACTATAGACTGATATATACTGAAAACCGGGAAGTACTCACGCTATACCACTTTGGTATGACGAGTAAATTTATCTTTAACCTACCGCGATGTCTTACCAAACACGATTGAGCGAATTCGTTTATCGTTTCTGCATACATTTCAGAAAAGAAGAAAATTGTGTGCAAACAGAATAATACTTCAATAATATTAAAGAAATATTTACCCTGAAAATTTTCACATACATTTAGAGGATAAATAGTATTTAAGAAAGGCATTTCAAAATCCCTTTTTAAAAAATATATGAGGTTTACCATTTAATCCAGGTTTATTTAAAATTATAGTGTATCTTTTGGAATTATTTTATAAATAGAAAAAATAAACGACATTACGTCAACCATCTTCCAAGATCAAGATATGATGATGTAGATCTCAGGTAAGTTGACAGCAGCTGCAGTTCTCCTCATCAGAACGAGTTACGTGTCTTGGCGGCTTCGGCGGAGCTATTTCTGCACGCTCAAATGCCGAATGCCACTGAACGTCAAAACATTTGTATATTTTTTTGTTACCGGTTCCGTTGTACAATAATTGAATTTTCGTTTGTGTTCTTCATTGGATTAAGAATCGAATTTACAATTTCTTCAACTTGTATATGTTAAATGAACGGATGTAGATACATCTTCCCAAAAATGTAACCACTTGAACCAACATGTAAATAAATGACTTATGAAATGGTAAAATATTTTTCGCACTGTTTTTAATTATAATTGAACAAAATGAATTATTAATTGCAATGTGGTTAAATAATATTAGTTTTAGTTTAACAGGAATAACTACGGCTTCTGAAGTGATCACGATCGTATGATAAATACAAGGCGAAAGAGAGGAGAGAAACAACTGAATCAATTAGGTTGATATTTAATTTGGTCAGATATACTCTAATTGACATGCTTTGAATTTAGTACCTGAGGCTTGAACTAGATTTACACGTCTTCAGAGTGAAAAACACTCCAGTATAACAGAATATATTCAGTATTTCGCTGTTTGACTGCTAGAATATATTGAAATGTACTTACATCTTCACCACGCTCAATAGCACCTAAAGAAGCTAAGCTTGCTCTGGAACCTCCGTGCTGTTGCCTCCTCAGCACTCTCTCAGTTTCCACACATTGAGCGAGAGGCACACCGAACACATTACCACTACTGCTGTTTTCTGAAACACAATACACACCTTAATATAACAAATGTATACTACATCGCAAGAAAATCAATACGGAGCTAGAAAACCATGATTTTGAAGTAATTAAGATTTCATTAATAGGTTCAAGTGATATCAAATTTGAATTTTTAGGTAAATATATATACATAAATAGATATAAAACATGTTTGGAGAAATTTTAATCTATAATGTATTGATTGCACGTGTGCTCTGTGTCGTACTAGTACTAAGTCAGACTATAATCGATTACTTCTAAATTGTAACCAAAACGCATATCATACAATTTGTATAGGTACTTATATCCTATCCAGCGTTGCCAGTTTTTTTTGCCAAGTCGTGATTAAATTTTGAGTGAAAAAAGCGAGATTATTTTATCGAAAGTAGGACATAGTAAAAAATACGTATATAATCAATCAAAAGTTTTTAAATATTTATCTTTTTATTTGAGTTTACGTGACAATAGGCAGCAAAAATAGCCATAGAAAGCTGCACGCACGGTCGAGTTATCCCCGAAAGCAGGACTAAGCCCGTCCCACATTTGATTAAAAAAACGGGACGTCCCGCCAAAATCGGCAACCGGCGTCTGGCAACGCTGATCCTACCCGATATTAATTATTAAATGATGCAATGCAAGATTATATTTAGAAAAATGAAGGCGTCAGTGTAACAATAACAATTCGGATGGGTACATGACCGGCTTGTCGTAAAAATGTTTTTGCTCACATAAAAGATTGTTAAATAACTAAAGGCCGATTCTATTCTTGTTTGTCTACGAATAGATTATTGTAATGTTAACTCACAATAGTAAAATAAAGGTGTTTGCGTCAATGATTCGAGAAGACGCCCATTATAAAGATTATACTAAATAAATTGCTTTAATGTGACATTCCGTGTGATGGCTGAAGTGTAATATTTATATTTAACTGAACACGTGGTTAAGTTTTTTTTTATACTAACGTGACACGTGACCCAACAGCTGCCCTGGAAGTACGTAAGGAGCATTATACTCGTAGCATAATTTAACTAATTTAGGTAAACCGCATAAAGTTTCTAAAATTAGTTTATGCGGATATCATTAGACATATCATCAGCATTTTCAATTGACAAAGATTTTCTTAATAATAAATAATAATTATAAAACTATTTACATCTAAATCTAACACAATGATAAGCCCAATGCTAAAGATATTCTCTGCTACCTAACCTAAAGAAATACATAGATGAATTAATTAGGTTAAATTAATTTTTCTTTTTAATAAATTGGTATTGTAAATTTAAAAAAGACAAATGAAAAATGCTGAGATTAATCTTGTATAGTAATAACCGTTGCTTAAACAGAATTTAGTAACACAGAAAAAAAATACATTGATTAATTCCAAGTGTGTAAGAGAACAGTTTTCGATGTAAATTGTAAATCGATAGATGCATCATTGTAAATTTCCCAGTTCAAGCGGTTTTAATGCTAAAAATCTAGATTTAGACGAAACAAAATCTATACGTTTTTTCACCATTGACCGCACTCCGTCCGATGTTGAGTTCACGCTATCCAATAGCGGAGACAACCGTCTACCAATATTCGGTACTTATTCTAATTTGAAATATTATAATTAATTACTCTAATTTGAGATAGAAGAGACCTAAATATAAAGTATTTATTTCGGGTCAATCGCTACATGTAAAAAGTAGGCTATGTTGCTTAAATTGTATTTTTTTCTGTCCGTGAAGCAATCTTACGTGGGAGTCACTTTTATCTTTGTAATCAGTTGTGGCATTCAAAGTGTTTACGAGCAACTGTACCGCCTCTCTTCTGCTGATTGAAGACAACCAAATTATGTTTTTTATAGCTTCATCGCTCAATGTGTTAGAGATATGAATGAACTACTAATTGGTTATGTTATCACTCTCGTTTACGTCTTTTTGAAGATATTTTGGGTTGATATAAAATTGTCACTATTGATAATATGGAATGCTGTGAGCTCTTCCATAACTCTATATAAGGTAGAGCGAGTTTTGGCCGACAGTTAATATGTTCCTATGTGATATTTTTTCTATCTGTAATTTCTTATTAGACTGTTGTCCCAACACTCGATATTAGCAGAATTATCTTTATAAGAAACTATTTAATAAAAGTAGTAGAAAATTATTTATATTCTAGGTGTAATTATTTTTAAAGTCTTACTTGCCCAATATTGGGAGCTTGAAAATTAAATTGGGTGAGTTTACGTAAACATTGTTTATGTAACATATTTTTAGATGAATTTATTTATAGATTTAAATGTTTTTAAAGTGATTAGAATTATAACGTCATCAGGTTGAGTAAAACTTTTATACTCCTAGCGGCGCAACGTATGGTATTCTAATAAGAAAACTGGTCAAGTTCGAGTTTTATTTGTAAGTTGAGAGTTCCGTGCTTTTGTATTTTAATATTGTTGGTTTAGGTCCGACAATAATGACAGATTTTAGAAACATCATGTTAAGATAATCAAAATAAAAACGATAGTAAGTCAAATAAAGTCTTTTAAAACAATTAAAAGCAATAATTAATTACTTTGAAGTTCGGTTATAAATCATAAAATGTTCTTAGTTTTTGTCATTATGTAGTTGTCCGTGTGCCGGACATATTGTTTTCTATTAAGAATTGATTAATTAATTAATATAATGTATATACTTGGACAAGCAGTAAAATAACATAAGGGTGGTTTTATGAAATTATTTTTTACATAAAAAATCACGTGTAAATTAAGAGAGAATGTTTAATAAAAATAAATATTTAATTTATTTTACAAAAGAATCAGAAGAAATAATTATTATGAATTTTAAATAGTGTATATGTAGTTTAAAGAAAATTGATTACAGGAGAAAACGCGACTAAAATTTAAACTTATAAATGGAACCCTAAAAAAGGTTAGCAACTAAACGCAAATAGAATATTTCCTTCAAACAAACGCGGCGTTTCTCTGACGTCACTACGCTACTTTGTATAAAATACAAAATAGTACTCAGCCAAATTGTTGTAAATCCAAGCCCACTCGTTGAAGTTGATAAGTGTTATATTTTGCCATTGTGCGTTCATTCTATCAACACAACTCTCTTTTGAAACTGCTGAAACTGTTACAATCCATGTGCGAAAATATATGGCACTGGCGAATAGATTCTGCTGCTTTGGTTCTTTCTAAGGTTATGCTCGAATTTACTATAGCGAATTTTAAATGGAAACTGCATAAAAGACTACATATTATTTTAATTTTATTAGCTTTATGTTTACATAGTTATATGGCGGGAGGTTTGGGGGAAAAAAGGCCTTGGAGAATTCGCGAGTCACATGCGGCTTATAGGATTATTTGTGGCTCTCGATACATTTTAAATACGTATTTAATTGCGGCTCGCAAAAAAATCTAATTTAGAAAAATGCTTGGCCACCCCTGTTATATGGTTTATTGTAACATTTCCCCGCAGACGTACAAAATAATGGCGTAGCAACATTCATGCCGAGTAAGTTCCGTGAACAACGTTCCTAAATGTCACAGACGTTCAAATTGGAAATTAGGTCGTGCCACTGTTGAAGGTGAGGTAACTATGGTATGACTAATCTGAAGCCGATGTCTGCCAATATATTATATCAGGTATGGTTAGTAGAAAAAACTACGTGATGGGCAGCTGGGCCAAGAATGTTGATACATCAACTAAGTATTTAGGCAAACTCATTATGTCTCTTGTAATTGTAACTGTTCTATTTATTTTTATGTCATCATGTTTTTGTTTTTACAAGGGGTATTTCTACATAAGATACATTATCTATACATGTTTAACATGCGAACACTTGTAATATGAATGTATATATCTAATAATACATTGTAATTAATAATAATAATAAATTATACATACAATGCTTTGACCCCTAATATTCTAGTGCAATAAGTAACAAGACAAGAACAGCACAAACATATAATATGCAGATCTAAACAATTACTCATTATTTTTTCTAAATTAACATCACATTAATGATTAAATATTGCAAATAAATTATCTAGGCCGGAAATCGAATCCAGGACGTCTGCGTATTACACAACTAAAGGGGCCGTCGATTGTAAATTAGTTTCATGTTTGTATTGAAATTATTTTTAATAAAGCTTTATAAATCAGTACTAATTTAAAAGACTATGCGGCTTACTGCCGCGTTAATGTATTTTTAATCCGACAATCAGTCTCATAATAACAACTAGTTGTCAAATTCCTAATTTAAATTTTTTATCGAAAAATCCCGGTTGGCATAACCATTCAAATTTATTAAATAAAAAAATATCTCTTGACTCATAGAAAAATGTAAAATAAAAAAAATAAAAATAAGACGCATGTGAGTCATTCTAATATCTATCACCTGGGGCACATCCACTACAATGATTATGATCGGATTAGTCAGAAATTATATTAAAGCTATACCTTCAAGAGTTAGTCACTTACTTTGATCTTCCAAAAAATAGAATTCAGATAAAGTACTACGTCAATTTTGCGAATATAAATTAATTCAACCGACGCCGACATATGTTATAAATCAAAATGATATATTTACCGCAAAATAAGTAAGTTACCTGAGGAGTGTAGATTAGATGACCGCTGAGGGTATTTGTAACAATGTGGGGGCGCTACTAGACTAACGTTGTACAAAAATGTGGACTATGCTCTGAAAAGATGCCAACTAACAAAACACAACCACTGTAAATCACAATATTTACGGGAAACTTAGCAGAATTGATCAACACGTGTTATTAGGAAGCATATTTTTTTAAATATATATTAATATGCGTTTGGAGTACATACATCATACACATAACAAATAAAGTCAGCCAAAGAAGTCAATCATATCGTTGATAGGCTCGTTCTCGTTTCAGTAAAATTGTGTTTTACAATTTACCAGGATAGTAGGACATGTTAGGAGCAATACGTTGAGATCCCAAAAAAGCAAGCCTGCTCAAAGTCAGTCATAACGTTGATAGGTTCGTCTCTCGTTTGAGTAAAATCGATTTACTTACTAAATTACTCTTGGAGAAGATTATTTCTTAAGTATTGCCTCCAGAATTATTTAAGTATATCTAAGGACTTATATTAGGTATAAATATATTTTATGTAATTACCATAATTTAATAGTTTTTTACCTTTCTCCTTATCACCATCTTTAGGTCGACTCTGGTCAAAGAAACCTGTTGTTAGAGCCTTCCTCTTCAACAAATAAGCACGCCTTTTAGGTTTTGTATTCACTGCTGCGTTTTCTGAAATATAAATATATTTGTTTATATAAATATAAGGTTTTCAGGTAAAGCTTAAATTTGATTGGTTGGCCGCCACTTTCTTACATATGTATATAGTCTTGCAACGAATTATAACCCTCGACAATTTTGTAAGATTTCATCTGGCAAGAATTTAAAATTTCGTTTGATGTTTTTCAGTGAATAATGTCAAAACCAATTAAAAGCAGCATGAGAAAAATTCAGTTTGCTAGGTTTGAAGATATGAAAAGCAAATTCCAGTGGAAAATTGAAGAATAAATACGATATAAAATTGCCTTGATGCCAGGTCTGTTTTTTTCTACATTCTGTGAGATGGAGGATTTTTAAAGTTGCTGCTCCTTTGCAAGACTATATTAATGTTTAAAACAAACAATTGGATAATACCATGTTTCTTCAGTACTCTTCGAACACATGCATAACACATACTACGTATATGACTTAAAAATGACATATTCCAAAAAATATATGCAAAATGAAAGTTATAAGGAAACTGCGGTTTTCAACACTTCTAAATAAACCTATAATTCGAATGCTCAGAAATATATCTTTAACCAACTGTTTTGGAACCTTTCGGCTTGTTTACAATTTGCTGACCTGAAGTTGACTTTTGGGCCTTTGGACTGAAAAGTATTAAGTTTAATACACGTTTAAAACATGAATTTTAAAATAAAATTCTATTTCAACATACTAAATTCATTTATTTGGCACGACCAAAACAATAACAAAAATTGAAACCACTAAAACAGATAAAAGTACTAAAGTATAAAGTTACGAATACTGAATCATCAAACACAGAGAAAGTCAAAAATAGTTCATGTCGAAGAAGTTCAATAATTTATTGTATCCAGTGTCTATAAAACAAATGTATAATAATTAATACTTGCATTATCAATCCAAAATAATAGCCATTTTTAACAGGAAATAAGAAACATTTAATTTTTCGCCAATAGATATTTATTTCCTGACTGAAACATTATGATTGTCTAATTTGTTAATAACCACGAATATTTCCAAATCGAAAATACACGAGCCGAAATAGTGAGAGCAACTACGAAAATTAATTATCCAAATAGGTATATCAACTTCTGTATGAGTCTTTTTTGTTTTAAAAAAATTAAAATAAAACAAGAAAAATAAATTGCCGGTCCCTCTTTGCGAACGTCGAAACCACGCCCTAGACAACAAATATAGCAGAGGAATGTACAATTATTGGAATTCCACATGAAAGCAGGTGGATATAATAAGAGATATAACTAAAAATAGCTGAATATTTGCGGATCGTGGTGCTAACTTCAGACGTGTTGGTTTAAATATGTCGATATACGATACGTACACAAAAGTGTAATAGTTTTAAAAATGTTATTTAACATCAAGGTTTATAAACTATGCGCCGACTCGTCATCCACGCTTACAATTTCATAGAAAAATGACATAATATCTGTGACGAAGATGATTATTTTCCCAAATCCGTCGTCCCGGGCCAGTATTATCACTTTTAAGCGTAACACCCGTGAAGTGACGTAATCGCTTGGAAGCCAGGTATGTCGGGAGGAGTATATACTTTCATTTCACTAAGTCCACTCGTCCACTACAAATTACTAATTTATTAATAGACATATGTATGCAAAATCAAAAATAGAATAATAAGTTATCAATAACTCCCACCAGAGAAATTGTCATATGATTACAATCAGATGTCACGATCTATTTTGTTGTGTTGCCAAATTTTTAACTAATGTACAAAACAACTTGCATATATCCCTAAGACCGCTTTTCCACTACGAATTTCTACTCTTACAAACCTTTGAGGGGTCCAAAAATATTTTATCGCAATTGTCAACGGTTTTCATTATAATTGATTAAACTTTTGAACACTTCAATATAGTTTTGATCGCCGAATAATGCATTATCATTAAAGTTAGGTCTATTATCTAAATACATCTAGAAGTATTATTTAGTAGATTTTTCTATTTTATTAAGACATCAATAATAGACAGAAGTAAAGCGAAAGATTAAAAGATTGTAGATGGAAATGGACATTTGTATCAATAACATTTGTCCAACGATTGACAATAACTTTAACTAACTGTAGACATTCAACTGATAATCGTTGATAATCGGTAGTCGTCTCGCGATCGTTTTGGGAGTACTAAAGTATACTTCCAAAGTTGAAGAAATGTCAAAGCGATTGCGACGTGTGCCCTCATTTTACTACTTGGAAAATGTGCTTATTAATTTTCGGATGGGTTTGGGCATGAACGTTTACGTGTGAATTAGAATTTCATAATTTCTTATTGGATTACTGCTCGAATACTTCGACACTGGCAGAATTGTCTTTAATAGATATCTGAGGCCATTAATGAAAGAAGAAAAAGAAGAAGATTTTCTGATATTTTATTTTTAATATTATCTTAATTTAATCACATGTTTGTATTGAGATCCTGATCTTATACGAGATATGAACAACCTATAAATATACACATGTAGCAAACGAAATTGTGGCAAAAAGTTGACAAAGACTTAGTGGGCAATCGTCCTAAGTGCAGACACTGATGACGCGTTGCAGCGTCACCGAGCAGACTTGCGTAAGAGACGCGTGCGCAGTGTGACACAGACAACTATTTATTTACAGCCCTCTTGAAAATAACCTGACATGTCTTGTATATGTCAATTTATTTATAGCTCATTTTACTGTTGACTAGGTCGTATGTTAGTGCGCGTATTTTAGCCCCCACTATGCCACACTAAATAATATCAAGCTCTGACTATTGGTAAGATTTGAAACGTTGCATAGCGTTATTCTTAGCCGAAGGATTAATTTAGATTGAATTAAAATTGTCAAAGTAACATTATAATTAAACGGGAAAGGAATTTTGCGACATGCGGTACTTTGACGAAAAAGCAATTTTTTCTTTGAATATAAAAATTTGATAATACTCTGGCTCATAGTTGATAGTTTGTTTTCATATTCTACGTTTCTTGTGACGTTTTTCTTAATTAAAAATAACTCTACCTAATTCGTATTCTAGTATAAAAAATGATATTATAGTAAAGTTAACTCTACACTCACTAATGCAATTCAAATCGCTTATATCCTGTTGCAAGTTGTATAGAATGCGGAAATTGTCAATCACGATGTAAATATAGAAGCGCATCTATCTCCCTAATTGATTATTGTCAATTTGTTTGGAGTTCTTTTTACATAATTAATATTCGACGTAAAGAGTATTTAAAATTAAAAATAATATGATAAAATTATTAATTAATGAAAGTTTTGTTCGAATGTTAATTACTTTTCACTGGTGTTCATTCAGTAATTGAAAAGTAAAAATGAACTAACATGAAAAATAAAAACGTGATTTAAATTAAATTCAGTATCTACTAACTAATATTTAAAAAAACATTTATTTCATATATTGATATCCTATAGGGATAATATCGAATTCGATTCCCCTGTCGTAATAAATATTTAGCAGCAACTAAAAGAATAAATGTTTGTTTCGAATGTTTCTGTTGTCCTTGTCCTGAAGTCCGAAGCAACAGGGTATCGTAGTTTCAGAGAGTATTAATGGTTACTTTACACGCATATGTCTGATAATTGTCGCTCTGTTGTTTTTCTTAAACGTCTGAAGGTACTTTAATAAACAGAGTAAGCTTTCAGACATGATTATATCTTTAAAATTATATTTAAAAAACACGCTTTTGCAGCCAGTTAAATCTCGTGTTGCAGTCGAGGAGCACTTGGTCACAAACAGTCGTTCGAGTGACTGGCAAACTACCAAGTTTTGTAATATCCCAGAGCAGTTAATCTTAACTCATAAACTGTTGAAACAAAAAAATATATCGTGCAAAAACTTTTTACGCTAAAGGTTCTCTTTGAAGACGCGTTTGTTCTCCTCTTTCCGTGATTGTAGGAAGGTTACTCAGATTGCAGAGAAAATAGCCATAAAATAATCTGTCTTCATGGAGAATTTTTTATTGTTTTTTATATAAATAAATAAATATATAATTTAACTAGCTGTAGCCTTTGGTTATCTATAACGAATCACACCCCCCGTGTTACATTACTAAATATTAATCTTCCTAATAGATATTTTGAATGAATTTTGGTGAATATTATGGGAACCTAATAAAATATTATTGGTATCCGTCAATTAACCGACTCCTATTTGTCGACAATATTACTCGCCTGATTTCATGTGTAATTATTTTTTTTTTTAACTCGAACGATTTAATACAAAAATAAAAAAGTAACTCACCTTCTGGAATCTTAATAGTGGTCCCCAAATTTATTTGTTGTAGCCTTGCTAAGGCCGCTTGTTGCAGCGCTCGCCTCTCCACTTCGGAAAGTGTTAACAGCGACGTGTCTGTCAGTCTCACAGACCGGCCACTACCGTCACCCCACGAACAGCTGCCCTGCACATAATGCGCAATGTCTTTTCACACGTATACATTAAAATACTAACTGATTTCTTTATATGTTGACCTCTGTAGCGTATTGGTTAGAATGCCAGTCTGTTATGTAGGGGTCAATAATTATACTATACTAAATTTTAAAAAAAAATGCTTTGGATCTGGGTGTTATATGAAATGAAATGAAGTAAGAATCGTTTATTAGCATAGGCACTAAAGGCGTGCGCTTGCTCATCGTCAGACTCTATGATAGCTTCGGAAAGGCGTATGACGAGAAGAAGACCACAAGAAACTCGTCAATCATAGCCTAGCATATAAATTTGTTACGTCCTTGTTCTCATATCTATAACATAGGAAATAGATTATATTTTTACTTATATTATTTAAGGACTTAATATAAATCTGTAATCTCCTGAAATATTATCAAAATAACAGTAAATGCATAAAAGAAGTGTTTCTAACAACGCTTTTGGATGTATTTTGATATAAATTATTTTACGCATAAACTTGTGCTACTTTTCATATTAATTATTGCACTGTATTGGTTTTAAAGAGGACGTCAATAAGCTAAATCGGTCGGACTTATTACACTACTAGCAGTTTTGAAAACCTTGAACACTTTACAAAATAAAAACAGTTTTCACTGAGTTAAAACTATGTTAAAAGTGGCACTCGACCGCTCGTACTTTTAAATTAAATGTATAAATAATATTAATTAAAAAAAAAACAAAATAATAAATATTTATTAGGCTTTGTTTTCTTACTTTTATTTTTATTATAATTACCAAAAAAAATAGTATAAAAAAGAAAAAAAAAGTTGTATTATTTCAAATATTTTTATAATATAAAAGAATATTAGTGAATTAAAACCAAACGTAAAATAATTAATATTGAAATAATACGAGAGAATTCTGTTCACCAACTGTTTATTGACAACTGACAATTGTGTATGACATATCCGTTATATAAACGTCAATTAAAATTATCTTAAAAGGTGGCTATGCAACCTTTTTCTAACAATTAAGTCATTAACACTTACAGTTATCCGAAAAATTAATCATAAAGCAATATAAATTACTATTAAAATTAGTTTGAATATAAAAGTCCAGTAAACCCCGCAAATCATTAGCAAAACAAATAAAACCTAATAGAAACCGCAATAAATATCGCATGCTGTTTATTTCAAATCGTAAACCATCCATTTTAAAATGGTTAACGTAGAAATAATGATAACATCTCAACACTAATTACATGCAAAATTAACACTAAATACTAACACTGGAACGGTTTTATGTTTATTCTCCACTCAACTACGTGTTCTGCGTTTCAATAAAACAAAAATAATCTATTTTCCTTTGTTTTAATATCCATTTTACGGTTATTTAATATAGTCCTTAGCCGAGGTATTAATTGAAACTGTCAAAGTGACTTCAATATTTAGCTATTTTTAACAAACACTGCTTCGATTAAGCTATTTTTGTGCACTAAATGAATTCTTAATTAATATTTTTGTAACATACTGGTTGCTATGGGCGTGAGTTAGGCAGTATAGCTTTCTTAAGCAAAAATATTGGTTTAGTTAAAGTATAGCTTGTCATACAGCAGCACCAATTTTAAAAACTTTTATAGTTCAAAGAAATATTTCAATTAAGAACTAATATGCTGATTCTTGACATCTTTTAGGATTTAATTATTTCTTTTCAATACTCGACATTGCTTGGCAGAATTGTCTTTATACATAAGAAGAAGACAAAATACTATCACCTTCTGGCTATTAAAAATAAAATTTGAAATATTTGTCATTACGGAAACTAATTTTATCTGTTCTCATGTGACATTAATGAAAACACGTGAAATTTATACTTTTATAAAGTGAGTGGCGATTTAAAAATTCATAAACCATTATAAATAAAATATAGCGTGTCAAACAAATTCTGAGAAACAAAATGGTGTTATAATAAAATTATTTATACACTTCTACATTTCGACAAGCGGACAAAATCACATTACGTTCATAAAGTTATGTGTAAGTAAGTAAGATTCGTGGAAGCAAAATCGCAATTGAAACAGCCCGAATATATTTTTGTCGAACACGGTTGTGAGTTAAATTTTTTAAAGCGCCATCTATGTGCGAGTAGAGTCTTCACATATATATTTAAATATGTACTTGATTATTAAGTCGTTGACACAATTTGAAGCAATGATAAATTTTAATAATTTATTGCCATATTTATAAAATTCTACGACTAAATATTGAATTTAAGTTTGAAGGTTTTCATCCTTTTTCTTATATTATAATAGCGTTTTATAAGTAACAATGCGTTATAATTTTAGTGATTAACTAATATTTTGGATAACTGAGATGTATCAGCTGTTCAAGGTCTTATGAAAGATTGAAATTATTATAGACCAAGAGTTAGCTATTATTTGCAAATTACAAATTTAAGGCAACAAAAAACAAATGCTATTTTAAAAAAACACACATATTTTTAATAACTAATTTAAAACACTTTCTCGTTTATATAATTTGATGAGGCGTTTCAATAGCTTTGTAGCAAATGACTGCGGTAGTAAAAAATTTTAAATTAGTTAAATGATGTTCGCAAATTTACGGAATACACATACGACAAACATAAACATATTGAACAGATTAGAGTTCAATATTAAATTAATTAGTATGATATAATTTGTGGCTCCCGGTCTATGAAGGAATGTTACGCTATCTATTATACTAGCGAGGCGCCCCGTTTTCGCCCGAAGTCAGAAATAGATCATTGTCTGAAACACTTCTTTCGCTTCATTAACATAATATAAGTGATGATTTTTGCTCCGTCCGCAATGTTATGAATTTCATGTAAAACGTTTTCCTTGTAGTAATTTTATTTCTTTATAAACGTTTACATTTTATAACAATTTTCTGTGAACGAATACTAACTGGCTGATTAATAACTCTATATTAAATTTTATAGCGCAGGCATAAAATGTAGACAATCATTTGTTAATAGTGAACAACTAAAAAGAATAAAGAAATCGACGACTGACCTGAGGCGTCCACGCAGCTGCTAGTCGACTCGAGCTTCTGCTTCTAGTGCGCCAGAGCCGTTTGCTGACGCTCTGCACCACACTGCTTGAAGAGCGAGACTTCTGCATTCCACCTGTACCGGGAGGACATACTGTTGGAGCACTACGACCTAACAACGTCTGCAAGAACGATTGCGACTGAGATGGTGACGCTGGGGATGGCGGTGAAGTTGGCGGTGATGCCGGCTGGAAGGTAGGAGATGCTGGCTCAAAGAATTTAAACTCTCGATAAGTCAAAATCCACGCCTCCTCTGTTTGACATCCTTTGTTAAGACCATCATCGTCCACCTCACCTGGTGCACGCGGCTTTATATTCCTAAGGTTTTTGTCATAATTTATACGTTTGAAACGATCCGCTTTGTCAGCATCGACACTCTTCTTTCTCGCCATGCGTAAGTAACGTTTAATAGTGTCACTGACTGATTGTGAGACATCATCGTGGTCCACACTACTACGCCGCCGGCCAGGTCGACGATCGGGACACGGCCCTGTTGGACTAGTAGGAGCGGTGGCTGATTCTAGTTTCTCACGATATGCTCTTTCAATTTCCACCAAGACCTCATCAGGAATCGGTAACGTTTGTGTTCCACAATCCGAATATTTTTCTTCTAATGATTCTCCTCTGACCTCGATTAAAGGAGGAGGAGATAGTGGGGGCTCTCTCATGGAACCATTTTCATTATCGAGAGGACGAGGCAAGCTCGTGGGACGAGTCCGCAGTGTCCCACGATACGTGCCCCCCGCATATGACCCAGAACCACCAGCATAAGGCGCAGTACCTCCACTTCTACCGCCTCTATAGGGTTTAGTTTTTCTTAAGTCATGATAAAGTCTCTTTAATAGATTTCTATCAGTCAATAAATCTTGTAAAATATGATCTCTATTAGACGAGCGTCCATAATATCTTCCTAAATTTTCTAACAAAGTTCTTTGTGTAGCATCACCGTCGTCGCGCGATGTCACACGACGGCTCGCTTCGTCCGCTTGTTTACTTAGGTATTTACGCAATGCTTTCACGAGGTTGTCAGCTTCCGAAGGTCTTGTAGGCCCAGAATCTTCCTCTACTTTCAGGTACTTTCGTAATAAATCAACGAGACAGGTTTCGTCATCGTCTTCCGGTTGTTTGCTTAAACTAGATATAGCACTGGACGTACTCGTGGAAGATGGGGTTGCAAAGAAATCTCTCCTTAATTTGGCGATATCCAAACGTCCACCTGAAGTGTGTAAAAGGAGATCCACAGGCCTGGGAGGAGGAATAATTGCATCATCGGAAGGCGAGCGCGCTCGTACTGATCCACCACGTGGACGTTTCTTGCGACGCGGTTTAGGTATGGCTCCTGGGTAAGAACTCTTTCTCCATAATAAGAATCTCGGTTCTTTTGCACATACTTCCTGGAAATATGCCTCTATGCGAGGAACATCTTCGAAGCGGTTTTGGGCACCATCGGGTATCAGCCGACGCCCGGCGTCCGCCATATACTTCCATGTTTTCCGTGTAAGGAGCCATCTCTCTCTCGGCTTTTCTCGCCGGCGCACCGTCTTCGTCATGGATTCTGCCGGCGTTTCAGCACGCAAGGTTCCCCTGCGGCGTCTCTCCATAGCGCGGGCGCGCGACGGCGCCCTGATCGGTCAGGCGGCGCCTCGGGCGTCGCTCGGCGCTGTCGGCTCTGGCGACATGCTGCTGCTGCCGGTTCCTGGTAGTCGGCGGCCTTATCGCCACCTGGATATGCGAAATCGTACACCCGCACTCCGCACCGTTCGAAATATTGTGCGCCGAAATAACCGTCTCGTTTTAGAGCGGCCGTGAACTGAATTTAGGGTGTGCTAAGAGGACGCGTGGCAGCGCGCAGGTGCTCCGGAGCGAGCGGCGCGGACCGGCGGACTGCCGCGCCGCCCGCCGTAAACAAACCGGCCGCCTTGCGCCCACGCCGCGCCCGCCCGATCCAATCGCTAACGCCTAAATCTGCTTCCTTGACCTGCAGTGACATTCCTTATCACCTGCACTTGACGATGGTCAGGGTGTCCATTTAATTTTATTGTCTAGTTTATTTTCTGAACAACAAACCATACAATCAAGGGTAGGTGAGGTCGCTATGGTTACCGTCTAACATATACATAATTGTGTAATTTATGTATATTGGCAAGCATGTAACGTTCATGTGCTATTGTTTATGATTGCGACAACATGCCACTCACTAATACGGAGATTACAATGCCTAACATAAGACGAAACGTATTGTTTACATATAGGTGACAGTTATTTTCTTCCAAACACTGCGACAGAGGAATTACTGCAATTAACTCTGCCAATAATACAGATTATTATTGTACCTGAGTTTTGATTATTAACTGCACAATATTGGCATTTGTATGCATATATGAAATATGAAGCTAAATTGAGAAGATTCCCTGAAGTTAATTATGTGCTTCGCATCAACAATTCTTATTTTATAATTTGGAAACGCACCAAAACAACTCTCTATATAAATAATATTACTTTATTGAGACAAAATACTTCCGTTTTGTGTTTAAATGAAATTTATACGATCATTTTGAATTGTGTTATTGTTTTGAAATATAATACATACACTCATAAATAATAAGAAATATATGCATGAGAAAGGCTATAAATGCATATGTATATATAGATATTTACATATAAAGTAAATGGAAAATGAATAAGCTACGGAAAATATATTTTTATTAAAAAATAATTAAATAATTTTAAAAGAAATTTCCGTTTATTTCAGATTCTTTTTATTTTAAGATATCGGCTACGACGCTTTGGTTTGTTTTGAAAGTTAGTAAGCCGCAAAAAGTAATTTTAATTATTTGCGAATAACCTAACATAATACTACATTTTACTATAATATTCCAGCACGAGTATTGCTATTATTAAGCATTGAATATCACACAAGAAGCGGTTATGTGGACAGTTTAACTTAATACACTATTTAAAATATTCAATTGAAACATGCTCACAAACATTTAACAAATATTAATTCATTTTTATTGCACAATACTGAGTGACTCTCTATTGTTCATTAAGAAACACAAATTTAGGTAAATATTTAAAAAAACCATCTTTCGATAAAGATTATTTACAAGGTGACATTCATCCGTTCGTGGCGTATTTAAATTTAATATATTCATTAATAACCGATTTTTTGATACAAGTACAGAGTTACTGGGTGATTAACTTGAACGCTTCCAGTCTAAAATGCCTTTCAACAAAATCACCCAGTATAATATAATACATACATAATTGTTTTGTTATTATATGATTTGATAGGCAGTATACATTTAAAGTTTTAATAAATCTAAAGTAATTTTATTTTTCCCCGTCTCAGTGTGTGAATCGATTTAGAGTTTAATTTATTTATAAATATTGATTTGTATGTAAATGCCCACAACTAATGCTGGATCATGTATCCAATGTAAAAGAAATCAATTATTATATTTGAAAGTGAGTAGCGATATTATTAGAACAATGTAATTTTCCTCTAAAAACAAATAGAAATTCAAGTAACCCAAAAATATTGCAGCTCACATTCTGCAACGGTCGTGTCATAACTCTCTGAGCCACTTATAAAATGTTCTTGATTTAAAAATAAATTCCTAGACCGTAAACAAAGTCTTCAACGAAATTGACAAGAACCTCCTAGCGCCATCTATTGGTATTTTTGTGAATTAGGCAAACGGTTGTATTTTAAAATTGGAATTAATGCTCGGCATTAAGGCGTTTTCTTATTACGCAAGTTGTTCACTAGATGGCGCTGTATACACTTCTCAGTATTCTCAGTAGATCTTCCAATTTTTAAAACCACTCGTAGTATTTTTTTGCTTAATTCAATAATTGCTATTAATCTTTGAGAATTGTACTTGATTTTATATACTATATTTTATATAATATAAATATTCACGATAAATGAAGCCGATATGTACGAATATTTATAATAGTCGAGCCAAATGTTTTAATGAAATCGGTCACCATTTCAGTCTAATGCTCTCGTCTCTTACTGACTTGAGAAATAAAATACAGTCAGTGCCAAAAAAAATGTATACATCTTTGTCACTGATATTGTTAATTGAATTTAATTTTGTGTATGTTATAAAGAGTGGTAGACATACCAATTAGCCTAGTATATCGTTTCGGAGTAGTACTATGAACTGACATAGGCGCGTCTTGAGGTTAGTTTTGGAGTAACCGGACGCATAATATTGAGAGGTTAAACCTAAACCGGCATTGCGGAAGTCTGTAAACATTAATCTATGCGTAGTAGTTACGTTTTCTCATGAATTGCATTCTAGCTTATTACATGCGTTTGGCTATATGGCAGGTTAATATAAAGATTTTGTTTTTTAAAATGTGTATACATTTTCAGTGGACTCTGTGTGTATTCATATTTGAGAATGTAGATATTTAGAGAATATATTTAAATATTTAAATACTCACATCCAGAATTATAATTATAACCATTATCCACCTGTATACCCATGATTAGCTCTCTGAAGCACTGACTAGATCACATCACACTGTTTCTTTTGCACATATCACTTGAAACGAACGCCGATTGACGTTCATAAAATCACATTGTCGTATTATCAAAAGCACAAATTTAAATGTAGTTGTTAAAATTCACATTTAGTGGGAATGTTAAGGTCGAGGCACGACTATGCGCGGGAGTCCGCGTGTTTGGCAGTCGCCGTCGATGGCTGCGTCTGCGCAACCGTTCCATCCGGCCATGTCGCGTGAACTGCCACTGGCTTCCGCATCACACCAATCCTTCTGAAAATAAAAATAATTTACTTTTAATTTTTTTACTCACCACGTTATGTTGTTGAAAAAAAAATACATATGTATATTTATTTTTATAGAAAAATCGTGAAATTCAAACCATCTAATAGAAAGAGAAGGCAAATAATAAAATGCGCCTTTGCTTTTGTTATAAAAAAAAAATTGAACAATATACAAAATAACAATGACATACATTATACTCAAATATAACGACATTCAGATAGGTTTTATAAATCTTCAGGAATTGTCAGTGAAATAAGAAAAAATATTCATAAACACATAAATGCAAATACTATTATTCAAACCTTAATTAAGATGTTAATATGCTAACTGAAACACAACACACAAGGACTAAACATATATAAATCAATATGGACTTGATGTTTGGTAAATGTAACAATTAATAAGTAATTATAATAAAGTAAGAAAAGTAATTAGAAAAGTTTAAAAATAAAATAACAATGATAAGAAGTATTTTTGGCGGTCGTAAAATTATTTTTGTATGTACACGCTATGTTTACACACGAAAACAAAGAAGCGAAAATACTACAAGGCACTACAAAAGACTACCTACTTGATTCTTAGGGCTATTGTCCACAGTGGCATCATTACAAAAGTGATTATATTAACCATTATAGTCGTAACATAATTGCGTCTTTATTAAGTCAATCTGACTTTTGAAACGGATTTCTTCAAGCAATTTTTGTATAGGATTTGAGCAGCGCTACTGCGGGCAGACTTGGAACTTCAAAAATGATAGCGGTAATTTTAAAGAAAAGCTAGACCTCGAACAAGTGACCGAAAAAAGAATGAATATATCTGATAATAAACCGGATGTTGTAGACTGTCGTGTTACAGTCTTAACCTTACAAATAAATATAAAACCTAATATCCGAAAGTTATAAAATATTATTAGTATTGCATAATAATCAGGAAAAGCTAACGTTCCTGTATCTAGACGTAGACAAATTCTAGATCAAGGCAAATACTAAGGCTAGATATTAATATCTGAAGCGAGTCTTCCAATGAATATGTCGCACGTCCTTTACTAAACGAATTACGTATGACAGGAGTAACTTCAGATGCCATTTTTTTAACATCCAAGAAAAATGTATATTTCTATATGATATGTCATAAATAACACAAATATTCCTCTGTCAAAAAATAAAATTATAAACAGCAAGACAAATGACTGAAATTTAAATTTTATTTATTTTATCTTGTGGTGATATTAATGTTGTGGTTAACAGACAGACTTGGGTTCAATACCCGGCCGAAGCAAATACTTATTTAGCATAAATCAAAAAAATAGGTAAATAATTTATTTCGTGTCTATTTATTATATGTTTGTGCTGTCCTTGTTCTTGCATCCATACCCGTGTACGGCGTCTCATCACTTGGAGTCAGAACATGTGTATGTATTTATTATTATTTAAGCTAGATACAAAAACATTATAACAATTAACCTAATTAAAATAAATGATTTCGCCTTCATACTAAAATTGTAGGGACACAAATAAACGCTGGCATCTTAATCGCAGTTTATTTTTAGTTAACGATTATCTAGCCACCTTTATTTTTGTAACAATTGCGAAATTTTAACAAAAATAAACATTACACACTCCCTGTTACATTATTGTGAAGATAGTTATAAACTGCTTTTATACGAGTATAATCTGTCTAATTTATGTACGATGGTAAATCCATTGTGTTTCAAAATCATTAAGGATTTAAAACCAATGTTTACAGGTATAAAAAAGTATGTCAATTGTACCTCCAGAGACAGCGTCACCACGTCAGTGAAAATGTTCAAGTATTTCAACGAATTCTAATATCCGTAGCGAACTTGGTGACACGTGTCTAAAAATACCAAACCATTGATATTGGACTAAGAATGTAGGCATGTTAATGTTTGGTATTCAGTTTTTTTTGAAAATTGCACTTTGTAAGAACCAACGTTGGCATCTCTAAATTTGTGCATCCAAAAAATGTTAGGACCAAAGTCGAGCATTCTTTAGTCGTCATTGTTGTGTAACATGGATAATGCCTATATAAAACCAATATATAGAATTGTATATAAAAAAGTAATGTAAAAAAAAACCACAGAATTTATGCGTATTTTTATCCTTTACAATTGACATTTATATTTCTTTGAGTTCTCGTGAGTTGTAATAAATAGCAAATAAAATAATAAACGCTATCGAATTTTATATGTGAACTTAACTTACAAGAGTTCTAATACCTTTTTTTATTGTTATCTCCTATGTAAGGTACACCTGTTTCGGAACCTTGTAAGTGTATTGTAAAATATATGTATCTATGTAAATGTTCATAGTATTTAATGACATTTATTCAGTGAATATACTGGACAATATAAGTTAATAATGTACCATAAATGAGGAAAAACCACTAGAAACGTATTTAATTAAATTTCAACTTCGATGAAACTTTTAGCCGTTTATTTGCGCAGTAACAACTTTAAAACAAATTAATTAAAAGCGACAATAATTATTTTCGTACAACACAATTGTGACATAGTCAAGACAAGAAAAATCTTTTTTTTTGTAAATGGAACGACAAGACGAGAAAGAGGATTAGACAGCGTCTCTGCCGCGGCGAATATGATATGCGTTGACAATCACAACAGTGTTGATATAATTTTTTACCTATACTTTTTTTCATATGTGTAGTAAACATTATTTTTGTCGGTGAGACATTCTGGTGCCAAAATTCTCTGGCAACTGGTATTCGTGAAATGATTTAGACCAGTAAACCATCGTAATAGTATCAGTAGGCCAATTTAGAAGAATTTACCTAAAAAAATATTTTTTTGGTTTTTCATTGAGATAAATGTATTAGAGGTGCCATGTCAAAGGAAATGACCAACAGATTCTCTTTTCTCAGTAGCCATTTAAATAATTATGAATTTTTAAATCTTTATTAATTACTTTTTATTTATGTAGGAAACAACCATTTTAGCGATGACACTATACCGATTCTAATTTAGACTATGTAATATTTACCAACTTTTTAAAATTGGAACCTTCATAGACATTCACATCAAACTAAAATGTCCGATACCATAAATAATACCGAATAAGAACAACGCAAACCTAAAACACACAGAAAGTTCGTTAATAAAGATAGTTTTAATATCACGAAGCGAATTAAATGACCAAAATAATATTCAAAAAGTAATTTTCCGTTTGTCAATATCAATTTAGCGTAGATTATGCAAACCATTCCAAGATAAATAAAATCGCTTGGCATATTTAGTGGCTAAATAACGCCCCTCATTGACGCAAGCATACCGTTTTATCAACATTAACTGCTTCAGATGATACTTCTAAGAAATTATTTAGTTTATTCCACTGATATATAACAATAGAACAGCAATTACGGGTTCAATCATAGAGACAGTCACGTGTTAGGCGTACTGTCAATTAGTGTTAAATTTAACATAAACTAACCTATGATAATATAGTTGTAAACTAAATAAAATTTCGTAAATCATTGTTATATCAATAGCTAAAAGAAATGCGTTATTATTATACCCTTTTTCATTCTCTGACAATGATCCCCCCTCACGCCTTTCACCTCCCAACAACATCTAGCAAGCTTACGCAATAAGGAAGGATCAAGAAGGGGATAAAGAAGAATTTAAAGAAGTACAAGTAGCGATCACATAAACGCATCGGCAAATAATTAATTTGTAATAGAATGAAGAATTTGTACATGAATTTTGAAATTTTATAACTTCAGTATTGTTCCAGTACATTGAACTATGACATTGAAACAATAAAAGGCGATTAAAATCAAAATTCAAAGAGACGCGCGTAAATTTAATTTTCACTTCAATAAATCAAGTTAATTTTATTATAAGCACTTTATTTTTGATATATCGCCATAATAAATGTCAAATGTGCATTATTATAAAGTGCAGCATTCCGAAACAATAGCACATTAATCACCAAATGCACATCCATTGCAATGTAACGATGACTAAGTGATATTATGCCTTTTGGTTAATATGCATAGCATTTTTTATCTAATATATTACGGCTACAATGATACATCATAGTTATTATTTTAGTAATTGACCTCAAAATAATAAATTAACTTTTCGATCTCTTACATTGATCATTTATGAAAATAATTTAATTAATGATGTAAACTAAGCAATGCATTTACGAGTATACTATTATGTTATTATATTGTGAAGGCTATAATTGGAGGGTTTCTTATGAATCACGCAAGAGCCGTAATGACCTATGAGATATAAAGGAAACTACTTATGACGAGATGTCGAGTTAGATTAATAAAAACAAACCTGAGCGTAAGTCGCACAAAATGTTTAACAATCTACTTGAAAATGTCACTGATCTTGATTTATTCTACTTAACGCCTAAGGCGCTCAAGTCTATCTTGCACTTGACTTTTTCGTAGTGCTCAAAATTTGTGAGCAACAGACTAGATCCGTTTTACAGTTACTAAATAGTATTTTTAATAATTTTTGTTCCATTATGTATTGAACACAACTGTTAGGTTAGCAGATTTAGCTTAATTTTTTTTCTATATAAATGTTATTGTTAAGTGTGGGTTTGTTACCTGTTTGTTATGTATGTTTAAATAAATAAATAAATAAAATGTTTATGTTTATAATCTTATTTTAAAGCACTTTATGCGGCTTGTTTATTTTGATTTTAAAACTGGCGTTTCGATAACTTTACAGCTACAATTGTGTTAAATATGTTCACAAATAATCAATATAAAAGAATTACGCGGCATCACAAAAAATATCCACACGTAATTTAAAAAAATTAAAAGTTGCGTTATGTTAAATTATGTATAAATTTTACCACACGTCAGCTACTAATAAATATAGATACTAAATGATTCAACTGAAGATTAATTTCAAAAAAATCAACCCACTTACACTCGTAGACAAAAATAAGGCATGATACACACATGTACATGTGACACATTATTAATCTCTTACACAAAATAAAACCGCAACATGAATCATAAGTGACGCACGTGCCCTTCAGACACGTGGTACGTATTAGAATTTATCTTTTCAGTGTCTAATAAGCCTTATTTTTTGTTAGTCATACTAACAACGATAAATCAATGTCTGGTGTAGTAAATTTAATTTTGTATCAACCAGAAACAATAAAATAAGTTTGGATATTTAAGGATACAAAGTCTATTTACGGAAATATGTAGGTTATGTCGCAAATAGAGATAGACCGTAAACAAACGGTTATGATAAACCCTTTATACATACAATGTCCAAGCCTCTAAGTAGGACCCGAAAAAACTTTTTAAAAATAGTTTATTACATTTATAATATATCAATAAATAATTGTTTCGTCGGGGAATTGAATCCTGGACTGGCGTACTAACTATTGCCTTTAAGAATCATCATATATATAATCAGAGGCGGCTCGTCCTAAAGAGCGCTGGTGCAGTGCACTCCCACGAAAATTACAGAACTTATATTACAGCGGCGTAGATATAGGTAATATAATATACTATTGTATAGGCATAGTAGAATAGAATGAATGTAATGTAAGGATAGTATGTATTATGAAGAAATATAGATTACTTCTGTAATTTTCGTGGGAGTGCACTGCACCAGCGCTCTTTAGGACGAGCCACCTCTGTATATAATCCCCTTGTAATAAAATGAATGTAATTTCTCTTATATGTAATGTCATTGGTAATTCGTAATTTAACTATTGTAATTTAAACTTTGTGTTGTTCTATCGCGTTTACTTAAATATTTCAAAAGTTTTGTAGCCAACATTGTTGCTGTAGTAATCCACATGGAGTATTTTTAATTAGTTTATTCCATTTTATAGTACCTATATAATCAAAATTAACAGCAGTGCTATTATTTTATAATCAATAGTGAAACCTATCTTTGGCTTTTTATTACCGTTACTTAATTTTTATATTTTAGCTAAGTTTGTAAAATAAAATGAAAATTTACATGTTGCTAGCTGCTTTTCAGATGTACGAAATTAGTCGCCAATCTAAATGTTATTAAAAATTAATCAAGTTCTTAGATTATACCTAATCAATTCACAACTCAATTGAGAATATGTACACAATCAATTTCAAACATTTGATCTTGTTAAATCAGTTAATACCAGTTTAGAATTGCGGCCATTATTCTAATTATTGGCCAATAGCATTCAACTGTAGCTATTGTAGGAGTTTATGTTTCCAAAGAGAATAAGCAAGAACTGTGTTGGCAGACAACTGGATAAACCCAAATGTACGAGCAGACAACGCAGAAACACGTCTATGAAATACCAATATCATGATGTAATTGGTGAAACTATTATTGTTAAAAAATGCTTTTAATATAAGCTTAAAGTGCATTATCCTCGCAAAAGCCTTAAGAATACGAATCACTCATACAACAAGGTTTCTATCAAAATATTTGAACAAATTTTTTTTATATAGAATTTTATAAAATTCAACTTTATTTAGAAGTCTGATTGCGGCTTAAGTCGTGTTTCAAACATTTTAAAAGCTTTGTAGTATTGCAAAATCATTTTTATTAACATATAATTGTATGCCACGCCTTCCTTTTGGACTCAATTTCCGATTTCACTACTGCTTAATAGTAATTTCAATTAATATATATTTCAATACATTTACAATAATATATTTGTAAAAGTATTAAAACTCTAAATTTTATTTAACCGTTAAATTGAAACCGTGCTAGCCTTGATTTTAATGCGTCAGTAATCACGTCAATGTCGTCAAAATTGTTACAAAAAGAATTCTAAATATACGTTTTACTATTAAATAATATTGCTTGGTATTTATTACATGTGAAATGATTACGTGTTCATCATAGTGTTGCATCGTAGAGAGCGCTTGATAATGTTCATGACGCGACGGGGTAACGACACTATCCCGAGACTCTAAAATACGATTAAATTCATATATTTCAATTGTTTTTATTATGCGTACAGCGAACGAAAGAAAAACATATTTATTCAATTGCGATCATCACTCAATTGTTTTACGTAAAGGGGATATATCGAACAATCGAATGTACGATTATTCCTAAGATTGTTTGATTTGCAATAATAGTCTATTGCTAATTGGCTATCCCACATGTTTCAGTCGTCTGAATGAGTGATAGAAATAATGTGGTAGACATCCGTGCACTTATGTCCGCGATGAATTGTTATTATTTAAATTTTTTTATAACATATTTTGGATATTAAGTTAAATTATATTAATTATGAATAATTAACATCTTTTCTTTCTTTAAACAAAAGAGACCAAACAAAATGAAGTAGGCTTCAAAACGTTTGACAGTTAGTATTTATCTTTTTGAATATCGAAATAAACTTAAGATATATAAAATGTATATAGTAATAAAATCATACCGCGCAGTCTTGCGGTTACAGCTTGCGGCATGCAGGCGTATAATTTAATAACGAGATATTTTAATTGCATTGCATTGACGTCAGAGGAAACCTATAAAAAGGTCTGAAACCCAAAACAGATGTTAAATGAAGCCAAACTCAAAAGCATCTTATCTATAATGGTGATGGAACAAAATGCAAGGTTTCCCAGAAATTAGGTTATCGTGATCAAGACACGTTTCAATGTTTCTTATAGATTTTTCGTAGACATTTTTGAAACCACGGTTATATAATTTCATAATACATGCAACGATTACAATTCATGCAATTAACAATTAAAAGAAAATTAGATTAATATCGAAGCAGCTAATTGATTAAAAACTTCACAATCGTTTGGTATTTTGTTATTTTCTTCTTCAATTCATATAAAAAGATTGAGATAGTAAAAACTAAAAAGTAAAGATTATTTCATTGTTAACAAAATATTCTTAACAGTATTAAAAAATAGATGTAACTTTGGAGAGAGTCCTTGCCTAAACGCATCTGCCAAGTTTCAGTTTCGATTTAAGTTCAAACAATTTCGACGCTTTTGAATAACGCTCTAACATTTGTCTAAAAACGAATCTAATCAGTGTTTATTAAATTTGGGACAGAGACTAGGAATGCAGGTCATGTTTTCCCGGCCCTTTTCAAGTATAATAATCAACTAAGTTTGAAGTAACCAGAAAAGAGAGCTTTTTATTTAGAATTAGTGTAGCATTTGTTTGTGTCACGTGCCCAAAAAGTATCTCCTATTCCATACGGGTGACATATTTCAAAATTGCTAGTATGTACTCAAAATCCAATAATATATACGGACATATGTATGTGTATGTGTTCTAAAACCTACATTCTTATGAAGGGCGGTCTGAATTTAATTCCTAAGATTTTAGTTTGAACGTAAATAAATAGAGCGAATGATAGACGTGAGTTAATACATCTCGTTATTTATATCAAATCTTTTAGCAGTCCATTAACTGAATAGTCAGTTTGAAATCAAATTGAAAATGCACTGAATCTAATAATAAATGTAGAGTACTCATTAGACATTGAAGCGTACCGTCCCATATGCGTAAAATTTATTTAAATAAATTACATGATGCTGCCCATTCTACGTTGACAAATAATTCAGTATCAAGGCGTTCAGCGTTCAGCGTCGTACAGCGGTCAAAGCGAACGAATTTCGCATTACATTGAAAAATGGAATTTTACGTATTGTTATTCTATTGCCTTTTATTGTTATTATCTTGAAATATCTTATAAAAACTACAGAATAAGTTCCAAATAGATTCTACTTTTATTCATTTCATAAAGTTGTTCCATTCTTTCAAACAACCAGACATTTTCATCAATGAACCGGCCATGATGTAACAGGATATTTTCCGCCATCAATAAAAAAGCTGTCGAGACAATAAAACAAATATTTATCTATTATAACCCGCGTATAAAAAAACAAAACAAGCTGTACATTAGCAGAAACATCGCTGTTACTATGAATAACTAGAAGGACGTATTGAAATTGGGTTTACGATTGTTGATATTGCTTCAACTGAATAATAAAACCTCTAAACTATCTAATTATTTATAACGCCTACATTGGGCGCCTGAAACGCATGCGAAACTCCCGCACTCCATATGCGGCAACTAACAACTATAGTAATTAAAATTTAAATACGTCATTAGAGACTTGCATTTGTTTACTTGGAGATTTGTTTTTCAGTCACGTATAAATAGCTGAACTGATTTGACAATGCGAATAATATGCGAATACCGAATAAAGCTCTCTTAATATAGATATATGTATACAAAAAATGATATGATATAAGTATATAAGTTAAAGCTATGTTTACTTACTAGCATGTTTATTTTAATTAATTTAATCCGGAAATTCGAGAGGTTTGCAGCCTACGCGGTCACGACGCAGATTAAATTAATCATGAAATCATAAACATATATCTTATTAAAACATTCAAAATTAGCAAAAAGAGTGTTTTCTTTTTAATTCTTATAATAAAAATTAAAAAATATATTAAAAACATTGTAACAATGTTAATAATATAAAAAATGCTCGGAATAGTTCAAACAAATCAAAAGGCCAGTATCAAATTTTTATAAACTTTTTTTTTATGGAACACAAAACGGAACTAAAATTAGGGCAAAATATTTGTTTGTCATTATAATTTTTCTTTGAACTCTTTTCCTTGTTTTTATTGATGTTGTTCCTATAAGATATAAGGAAAATTGTAGGTATTAAAAATATAATTTAAAACTTTTATTACCTATTGTTGTACAGAATGACCGTTATGTATTTTTAAACACACGTAAACGCACTATCGACACGCTTGGCTGCGTGAACTAAACACACGAGCTGTCATTCAAAATTCACCAATTCAGAAACTAGTCTATATTTTTTATATAAGAACATAGAATTCAATATACTAAAAAATAATAAAATCTTTAATATATCAACATACCCTGCTTTGCTTCAATACTGATTTTCATACAAAATCTGTACAATATTTCGTCGTACAATTAGAACCTCTAGACCAGTGTTTCTCAACTTTTTTTGTTCTATGCCCCCACCTTAGCCTTTCTAAAATTATTATGCCTCCCCTATGTAACCAAACACCCAGTTGATATTTTAGTCTCGTCAAGCGAAATTATACCTAATAATTATATATAGCTCTGATCGATTTCATTTCTTCTATGAATTGATAGAACTCTCAAAGTGGTATCCAGAACTCCAAAGAAAATTACTGAATTCAGAAAAAAAAATTTTTTCATTTAATTGCATAATTTAAAAAATGAAATTTCAAAGACCTATAACTCGTTTATTATAGCTCTGATCGATTTGATTTCTTCGACAACTTGATAGAACTCTCAAAGTGGTATCCAGAACTCCAAAGAAAATTGCTGATTTTTAAGAAATTTTTTTTTTCGTATTATACCTTAACTTAAAAATATTGAATTTCAAAAGCCTATAACTTTTTTCTCTTAGCTCCGATCTACTTGATTTCTTCTAGAAAACGATAGAACTCTTGGGGGGCCAACAGAACTTTTTTTCTAACAAAAACTGCAAATTTTAAAATTTCTTGTGTCAAACTCCCAGAACTTTTTTATTTTAGCTCTGATCGATTTCATTTCTTCTATGAATTGATAGAACTCTCAAAGTGGTATCCAGAACTCCAAAGAAAATTACTGAATTTAGAAAAAAAATTTTTTCATTTAATTGCATAATTTAAAAAATGAAATTTCAAAGACCTATAACTCGTTTATTATAGCTCTGATCGATTTGATTTCTTCGACAACTTGATAGAACTCTCAAAGTGGTATCCAGAACTCCAAAGAAACTGGTAGATTTTTAGAAGAAAAAATATTTTTTAAATAATAGTAAAATTAAAAAAATCGTTCATTTTTAAATTATGCAATTAAATGAAAAAAATTTTTTTTGTCTAAAATCAGTAATT